>JAWQFJ010035162.1:7500-27500 GCA_034096865.1 Theodoxus fluviatilis | reverse complement strand
CCTTTCCTCCCACCCCACTCCTTTGTTACACCCCACCCCTTTCTTACACCCCACCCCTTTCTTACAACCCATCCCTTCCTTACACCCCATCCCTTCCATACACCCTACCCCTTCCTTACACCCCACCCTTTCCTTACACCCTACCCCTTCCTTACACCCCACCCCTTCCTTACACCCCACCCCTTCCTCCTCCAAGAAGCCGACGAAAGCTGCTGGTGCCTTTGACACTGTGTCAAGAATTTTTTCATGCACTGTTCTCAAGCTCCATGCAATATTGAATACAGACCGCTTTCCCAGGGGGAGCTTAATTGTTCTTAAACAGAACATTAGCGCTGGGGCCCCTGTTTTTGCAGCATCACGCATTCTCACTAATTTGGAAATTTGTTTCGTGTTTGAAGGCAGGGAGTTGGGCAAAGTTGCTCTAATGATTTGGGCACACAGCGCCACGTAAGGCAGAATTCAAAAATTGATTTTGGAGGCCAGCCTGGTTCCCCTGGACAAATTTGTCGGAGAGCGCCAACAGCCAAGTTGACTGTATAGCGCCCAGCCTGGCGCGCCCAGAGCAGGGGCTGCTGTGGACCCCTGGCACGCAGCTTCCGTGCTGCCCGGCCTGGCCTGGCCATGCGCTGCGAAGACGTGTACGCACGTCCCCGCTCCTGTCCTCTGTTACGCCTGCCTTTTTGAGTGACTACATCGCATTTCCCGCTTAGCTCTCCCCTTCCCCTTGCTCATATAACTCTGGCGGATCTACGTACCATGCAGCCAAGTAGACTTTGGGAAGGCAGAGACTGTTGTCAAAGCATGGCTGGCAATGCACTTTGTGCACTTTTTATATCTAGCTATTCCCACCGCTGCATAGGCCTACTCCAGTACTCCCCAAACTTTTCGACTTGCACGCACTACACACGGAAGGTGAAAGATAAGACTGGTGAGTGAAATAGGGCGATAGATGGGAGGAGAGGAATGAGAAAGAAAATAATACGACAAAGAAACGGAAAGAGGAATGGTTTCATAGAGGATTAGGGGAGAGAGAGAGAGAGAGAGAGAGAGAGAGAGAGAGAGAGAGAGAGAGAGAGAGAGAGAGAGAGAGAGAGAGAGAGAGAGAGAGAGAGAGAAAGAGAGAGAGAGAAAAGAGAGAGAGAGAGAGAGAGAGAGAGAGAGAGAGAGAGAGAGAGACAGACAGACAGACAGACAGACAGACAGACAGACAGAGTGTGCTGAGGCTGAATAATGAGAAAGTGGACAGGGAGGAGGAGAGAAAGAAACGAATGGGACAAATAATTACGGAAGACAGAAGACAGAGAGAAGACTGGGACACAGTGAAGACTGTTCCAGAGGGAAGACTGGGACAGAGAGAGGAGTGAGCCAGAGAGAGAACTGGGAGAGAGAGAAGACTGGGACAAAGCGATGACCGGGACAGAGGGAAGCATAGGACAGAGAGAATACTGGGACAAAGTGAAGAATGGGACAAAGTGAAGACTGATACAGAGGGAAGACTGGGACAGAGAGAGAGAGAGAGAGAGAGAGAGAGAGAGAGAGAGAGAGAGAGAGAGAGAGAGAGAGTGGGCCAGAGAGAGAACTGGGAGAGAGAGAGAAGACTAGGACAAAGCGATGACCTAGACAGAGGGAAGACTGGGACAGAGGGAAGACTAGGACAGGGGAAAACTGGGACAGGAATAAAACTGGGACAGGGGAGGCGCGATGGCTGACGCCTGCGGAGCCAGAGAGAGCACAGATGCTGGCGCCTGCCTGGGCCTTGCCGCACGGCGCTGTTTGTCTGTCCACACCGGGCCGCGGCCGCCTTCTCCCCGGCGCCTGCCTGGATTGCCCAGCTCTCCCCCCCCTCCTTCCCCCCAGTAACCCCGTCCCCACCCCACCGTCCAGCCCTGGACCCCGGCCAGCCTTGGCAAGAAACTGGAGCCGCCAGGTCATCAGGTGCAGACGAGGTACAAGTGCATCTGCGGACACTGGGAAGACAATTGTTTTGCCCATGAGGCGGACAGGCCGGTTTTTACCATGTTAGTCGATTTAGCAGTAGGGCGACAGTGATGCCGACAGTTAAACCAGGGCCCAAACTCAACTGCAAAGGTCTCGTGGAAACGAGAGCAGACCACGACGATATTCAATTAACGGGACCTAGTGCGACTTTTTCGTATAGTTGTTTGCTGTGAAGGGGAAAATGTTAATCTTTGGATTGTTTGAATACCTTTTTATTTCCTTCCTTTCAGATATTGCGTCTGTGAAGATCCGTGGCCCAGTTACAGAGGCAAACCCAACAGTTCCTACGAAAACATAAATAACTGAACTCCTAAGTAAACAAGTCATATAAGTAGTGGCTTCGTACACATAACAGCGAAGAGGATAAAAGGGTGTAGGCTTTGTATGGCGACTTTATCACCCTTGTCGGTGTCTCACACCACTTTACACGTTATCCCCTAATCACCGGGCCGCTTAATCAATCCTTCGCTGGCATCTGACGACGAGCACAGTGACAGACAGATACGTACGACGCACAGTCATATACCAGCACCATGTCCACCTCTTGGGGAACATTCCAACCCAATGCTGGCTCGTGATAGCACACCAGGGTTGTTCGCACTACAGGCTGCCGTCGCTGCCCTCACGGGTGACCGGTTTTACTCCTGGGTGGGGAAAAGCAATGAGAATTAAGCACCTTTGCCAGGGACGCATTTCTAGAATCCGAGAAGCTTCGAACGCCTGTAATGCTAGCGGCAAGAAAAAGCAGGCTAGCGCTGCAACCACTTGCCTCGACCTCGTTGTACATAGTCACAGCGCACACAGTTCTTTGAACATGAAGTTTTGTGTTCTAAATAATACAGAAATCAAGGCCTTTTTCACAATAGGAAACCCCGCAACTCAGATTTCAAAGAACCATAATAAAGACTCTTTAAACACTGAGTCCAAACTTTACAACAAAATGATGGATTCGAGATCCACACCCCTCAGCAGCCATGATCCTAAGAACAGAAAATCATAGAAAATCTGTAAGAAAATGAATAGGCCCATTTCGTTCTCACACAACTTAAGTGGCAGTGCGAGAGAAACTAGAACTCACTGACCACCAAGTGCAGTCCACACCACTGCGGCGCAGAAGTACCAACTCTGCCCAGCCGTCTGTTATAAATATGCATGGTGATGATCACGCTTTCTCCGTGCAGCATTCATGCCACGAGCCTACTGAAATGCTGCGTGGCTGCTGCACGCAGACAACGTGAAACTCAAAGCGCACCATCTCACCCCCACCCTGTGCTGTCACCCGCAGTTCCTGACAAGCTGAAGGCCCCCTTGCTCTGGGACAGAAGGTTCCAACCAAGACGATAACTTCGAGCAACAATGTCTCCTGTAAACTGCCTATACACTGCTGATCCACACATTCGAAGTGTTGCACTCTTCTCTTGTTGTACTGAGGTTCTCCTAGCTTGCGCTGGGAAGTCGAAGTTACATATGCTGGTGGTCGTTTTCGATAAACTTTATTCACGCACTGGTTGATTCACAGCACAATAAGTAGTGTCGTCATACTCGCTTCACTTTACGTGCAATGCTGCAGAGGACTCGCTCCTTACAAAGTTAAGCTCTCGCCTTAACTCTGTTGCATATGCTGCTTGTGTCTCCTCGTGTCTCACTCGTGTCTGTCTCTCTCACTTTGTCGCTCCTTATATACCTAACCCCAGGTTCCAGATCTTTCGTGAAGGCACAGTCTCTAAAAGCTCAAGCTCTAAAGCAGCTGACGTCACGTGACACAACAAGATAATTTTAGCCCGGTTCGACTGCATGCCAGGGCAATGACCTGACCGATATAAACAAACCGACCGTGCCGCGATGATCCCGCATGATCTAGAACCTTCACAACATAGCTCCTCCCCTAAAGACCAAAACGACCTCATTGGTCTCACTACATGTACAACTCCAAAATTACATGTACAAAACATCATGAACTAACACCTCAAAAATACGCAGCTAGCAACAACATTAACAACAACAACAACAGCAACAAAATACCAGGAAAAGTCAATTAGCAGTCTAGGTAATCCATGACTTAGAGAGTGAGTGGCATAGATGCAAAACATGACACATGGGCGTAAGCTTCCTTGTGATAGCATCTGCCCAGTCCTTGGGGTCAATGTCTGCAAGATCACTGTCCATACTGTCACTGAAAAGCACAGAATTCCTCACAGGAAGCGAGATGGGTGCATCACACGCCGCCCTCGCCATGTGTATGTCTGTATGTCCTCAGGGGTCGCTCCATCCTCGCTCTCGTTGTCGCGAGACGTGACTTGTGGGTGATGGTATGATAAATGTCAGTGCGTGAGATTGCATTGAGTTACGAGAGTTCGTGCGGCGGGAAGAGAAAAAAAACAACTAAGTCACCTCAAGGGGCTATTTGGTGGGTCGAGGGGTGCGTTGGAATGCCACGGGGTTTACACGCTATTCGACACGGGTCTGAAGGGCGCGAAAAATTAGGGAGCGATGATTGGGAGGTGGTCAAAGGGTGCGAAGATTACTGAGCTGTGATTGGGAGTTAATCACGGGACGGAGCTAACGTCAGGATCTGACAGCGTGTTCTGATCAGATCATATCCATTGTTTGGATGGGAAGGTTGGGCAAGCGATCGGGCGCTGCCAAACTGGAAGCCACACGGGTGGCTGAGCGAAGTCATTTCGCTTTGCTGGGAAAATCTCATCGCTGGGGACCTATGCTGGGTCAGCCGCGAGAGTAAAAGAGAGCCTTTGGTTGAGATGGAGGGAAGTTTCGCTTTTGGAGGCATCACGGCCACTGCAGGGATGAGTGGTCTGTCCGCAGGGTGAACCGTCAGCCATACAGGTACGTGCAGAAGTGGTAGAAGGCCTTGACGACGGCTAACAGCTCCCTTCTCGTAACGCAATATCGGCGCTGTGAACGTTCAAGACGGGCGCTATAATAGCCGATGACCCTCTCCTCACAATCCTGCACTTGCGATAGCACTGCTCCAAGTCCTGTGTCGCTGGCGTCTGTGTCGAGGATGAAAGATTCCTCTCCCCCGAGGTAAGCTAGGACTGGAAAATCTGTGAGTCGACGCTTCAGTTCCTGGAAGGCTTCCTCGCACTTGGGAGTCCACTGGAAAGGACTCTTCTTCCCCTTCATTCGATGTAGCTGGGCGGCGACTTCCGAAAAGCCACGCATGAACCGCCGGTAATAATTGCAGAAGCCCAGGAAGCTGCTGACTTCTGTGATGTTCTTGGGCGTCGGCCAGTCTTGTACGGCACGTAACTTTCCAGGGTCGGTGTGGATGCCCTTGGCCCCAAGGACGTGACCTAGGAAGGTAACCTCCCTCTGAAACTGCCGTCACTTCTTGGGGTGGAGTTTCAGCCCCGCCTTCTCAAGCCGTTGGAAGACGGCCTCCAGGAGACGGAACTCCTCATCAAGTGACGCGACATATACGATCATGTCGTTCAGGTAGACAAGGACACGTCTCTGCAAGAGGTCTTGGAGGACAGTCTCCAAGAGGCGTTCAAAGGTGGCTGGCGCGTTGCACAGACCAAACAGCATCACGGAGAATTGCCACAACGCATACAGAAGGCTGTCTTTTCCCGATCCCCAGATTCAACCTCAACCTTCCAGTACCCACTCTTCAGGTCCAAAGTGCTAAACCACTTAGCACCTGACAGGGCATCCAGCGTAAGGTCGATCCGTGACAGGGGATGGGAGTCCTTCTTGACGTCATTCAGCCTGCGATAGTCCACGCAAAATCTGAGGAAGCCATCCTTCTTCTTAACCAGCACGACAGGAGATGACCAGGAGCTGCCGGAGGGTTCAATGACACCCTGCTCCAGCATTCTCCCGACTTCCTGTCATGCTGCCTCTCGACTAGCGAGAGGGACAGGCCATGGGCTTGTTTGATGCGTTTTGCTCCTCCCACGTTGATGGAATGGCGTACAAGGCCTGTCCTACCATCGTCGTGCTCGCTTAAGGAGAAGGCTCCTATGTGGTTCCTCAGCAGGTTGGTCAGTCGAGTCCGGTCAGTAGTGTCCTGTTCCGTAGTTCCTTCCGCCATCATGGTTTGCCGGGCGTCTGGGAGCACAGTAGCCCGATCATCCCCTGCCTGCACTGCCGTCATGGCCACCTTGAGGAGGCGCATCGATGGTGCTTGTGCGCCTCCGATCTGCACAGGTCGTCCATCAATAAGCAGGAGAGACCGTCCCCAGTCTATTACGCAGCAATGCTTCTGCAAAAAGTCTGTCCCCAGATTGACGTCATCTTCTCCATCGGCGATCATGAAGGGGAGAGAGATAACAAGCTCACCGGCCTTCACCTTCACTGTCACGACGCCGTGCACAGGGATCGTTCTGTGCATGACGTCAGTGAGCACCATCACTAATTCTTCTTTCCTCTTGAAGGGGCACAGACCAGTCCTCAACACAGAAATGGTCGCTTCTGAGTTGATCAGTGCCTGATGACGGTTTTGCCGTCGATGTGAACCTCGATCGCCGGTCCTCCTTGGTCTATCCAGACACTCTTCAGCCGATGACTGATGAGATGTGGGGCGGTGGAGGCAGGGGACGCCGGGCTATGCCCCCTAAGCCCGGCGCATCCTAGTTTTCCTGGGCTGTGGTGGTCTTCTTCTTTCCCTGTGGACAGCGGCGAGCGATGTGGCCTGTCTTGTTGCAATTATAACATCTGATCTGCCCTTGCTGTCCATCCTGACGGGAGGAACGGTTTTGTATCTTCTCCAGCAATTCCGCCATTAGCTGTCGAAACTGGGTCATTGAGAGAATGTCGCCGTCACCCTTCGGCTTCTCCTGGCTGCCAATGGCTCTGATCCCATGAGGGTGAGAAGCTCGCGGTGTCGCTTCCTCGCATTGAGCACAACATTGTCAACCTTACACATGTAACAGAGAGACAAAATTTTGCTGACTTTGCTTTCTGTGCATGAGCCGCTCCTATATTCCAGTCTGTCACCATTTGGTCAGTTTTTCTTTCATTGTAAACATCCTCTCCAATTTCATCCCCCCCCCCTCCCCCAGACTCTTGGACACAAATGCCTACTGAAGCATACCCTCCCACGCCAGCCTCGCCTTCCTACGCCTCCTTGCACTTGCACGCCTTAGTGCCAGGACTCTGTTTCTTCTGGACATCTGGCCTCTCCCAAGTTCTTGGACAGCAGATGCCCACTCTGCCCCCCCCCCCCTCTTCCCATGGATTGCTGGTACCACCCCCCATCCCGCAACCTCTCTGTCCCATGCCACGCCTTTCTCTTGACCCCTCCCCGGAACCCGGCGTTTTCCGGTTTTATGGGATATATTGAGAGGACCGCTTGTGCTTAGAGCAGAGTTGAGTACAGCAGAATAGAATACGGACTCATTCTTGCAGCTACTGAATAAATGGATGAAATGGGAACCGACTGACTCCATGTCCCTCTGTGCCTCTGCCGCCCAACACTTGGGAGGCAGGGGAAAAGTTCCCAAAACCTGCACCGTAGCCCCAGCAACGTCAATGCTGGTGCCGCTACACACACCGACCGAAATATCTGGATTGCTGCTACTTTCCCTTTTGCAGCCAAATCTGACAGGCTTAAATTTATACATAGTTTAGTCGAGAAGCACATTCCAAGGTATTTGTATTCGTTCACAACATCTAATTGACAATCGCCCAGTGACCACTTCTCATGTCTGGCTAGCCGCCCTCCTAATCTGAATACGATGACCTTGGACTTTTCTCAATTGATGGACAAACCGAGTTCTTCAGACTTGTGTTTCAAAACATTGAGCTGGGTTTTAAGTCCCACAACTGTATCAGCGATAAGGGCAACATCGACAGCAAAAAGTATTATGAACAATTCTGTTGTGTCAGGCATGAGCTGTACCCCATGTTTACCAAATTTAATGACCCCTTTGGCAACCTCGTTAATTAAAAAGGAAAAAAGTACCGGCGAAAGATTGCAGCCCTGCTTTACACCATTTGGGTAGTTGAAGTAATATGTGTCCCCGTTGGTGCGAGAGAGAGAGAGAGAGAGAGAGAGAGAGAGAGAGAGAGAGAGAGAGAGAGAGAGAATGCGGACACACGGACGGGCGGACAGACGGACGGTCGGAGACACACACACACACACACACACATTCTCTCTCTCTCTCTCTCTCTCTCTCTCTCTCTCTCTCTCTCTCTCTCTCTCTCTCTCTCTCTGTCTCTCTCTCTCTCTCTCTGTCTGTCTGTCTCTCTCTCTCTCTCTCTCTCTCTCTCTCTCTCTCTCTGAATGTGCTACATAAAACAGGACAGTCTGACGAGTGGCACTTGTGGTGGTGGAGAACAAGCAAAAGTAAGCACCGAGAAATGGCTGATCCCCCTCAACGCCCCTAACAGTGCAGGCGAGGGGGGGGGGGGGGGGGGGGGGGGGGGGGGGGGGGGGGGGGGGGGGGGGCTGAGCGTACGCAAGGAGCCCACTGTGGAAGAAGGAGGCGAAGGAAATGGCTGAAGACGCTGAAGCGGAGAGATTTGAAGAGCGAAGACGGGTAGGAACACGACACCGTTCTTGGGAGAGGAAGCCCTCCAAGGCTGTTGGCAGTCTGCAGTGGTGCGAGCCTTGTGAAGTGACGAGGAAATTCTAGACTCTGCGTCGCATTATTCTGGTTCACTGCTTGAGTCTAGGCTATGAAGGAGAAAAAGGAAGGGAGGTCAAAAAGCTGGCATATGTGAATGTCTCTACCTCTCTCGAGTGTTCTCAAAGTGTCATTCCTGTAATTACTCTGTGATTCCGGTTAGTCACGCTCCAAAACCGTAACATTTACTGGAATGCAGTTTTGGCGGCAGTTGTCGCAGCGTTATATAAAGCTCGCTGCCCAAGCCTGAGTAAACTACTGAAACATGTAATTTCCGATCAGAAGAAATCGAAATTGTTATTTTTGTACATGAATGGATTGAGGGCAAAAGCATGGTAGATACAGATACAGGTAGCACGTGCTGTCTTCCATAAAGCTAAGGCGAACTGTGCGTAAAACTCATTCAACATGATGGCATTTCGTAGGGAAGTGGTCATTAACCTTTATTGTAACATGCAAAAAGAGTTAAATTGCTTTGTCTACACAGAAAGCGCCACATCAAACTGCAGTTTGTCTACGAGGGATCAACCTGGACTCTAGACAAGCAAGACAGGAAGTGGAGAGGTGATGAAGGGACGAGAAGATTTTGACGCAAGACTGCGTGGGGCGCGTGAACAGCCAGTCGCTCGGAAAACAATGTTAACCTGGACCACGTGGCAAATGTAGTGACGTCACTCCTGCTGGCAAGGCAACGCGCCCTGGAGATGCGGACGGACGAGGCAGGCAGTGTGCTGTGTGACGTCACTGTCAGAGGTCGAGGACCGCTGGTCAGAATTGTTGTCTATTTGAGGAAGGTCCCTCTCGAGTTCCTGTGCTGAAAACTTTTTAGGGTGAAATAACTTTTTTTTCACGAGAATTTCTGTTGGAGTCTTATTACTAACATCATCATGGGTCTTTGTTCGTAGGAAAAATTATCAGTGAAGTCCACAAGTTGGAGTGAAAGGACACAGCATTGGACACGTGAAGTTGAACCAGGTCAGACAAGCGACTGCGTGGTCGTCCAGATATGACTGACTGTACGCACGACAGTCACAGCGTTTCTATGGCCTCCGTTCTTTCTGTTGGAAATCCGTCAATACGAGGGCACGCAGCTCGTCTGAAAATTACCTTCTGTGATCGAAGTCCACTCTTGCATCTGTTTTGTTTTTCTCGGGGCAATGCTTAAATTTAATTGATGAAATGTGACACAAGTTTATCAAAATTCGAAAGCGCGCAGGATGGAGATACTATAAGTCGCCTTCTGTCGTGAGAAAACAAGATACGTAACATTTGGCTCACTGTTGTTCAGCCAGTCAGTGACGTTCATAAGACTGAAGTTCCTCCATGAGAAATGCTCTTATTCAGCAAAGCAATTTCTAATTCAAATGTGGGATGAGGGTAAGAGTACACCCACTGCATCTTCCTGCGCATTTCGTAAAAAGCAAACTACTAGGGAAATCGTGATTTGAATTGTTCTAACTCTAACTCGTTCCATTGATTTCGGGGTCAATGTTCTTACATAGCCTACAAAGGCCGATAGGCGGTAAAACCTCATTCATTCATTCATTCATTCATTCATTCATTCATTCATTCATTCATTCATTCATTCATTCATTCATTCATTCATTCGTTCATTCATACGCCTTTCTAGATGAGGAATGGCATTAGATTCCCATTATACAAAACACAAATCTACAAGGAAGTGCAGCCCCATCTTGTGAGCAATAGTGCACTCAATCTGAAGGCACTGGCGGTTTGACACCAAACTAGAGCCATACAACAGAACTTCCCCGACCGCAACGCTCCAGGTTTGCATTTCACGGCATAGATCGTGTACATGCAGTCTTCCAGAGAGGGAGGAGCAGGCTACCACAAGAAGTAGACTGCTTCCGGTTGACCATTGACCAGTACGACAGCTGTGGACAATGTTACTCGCTGTGAACCACTCCGGCGTAGTTGCAGCAGCGGAGCGCTGGGGACGGGATTTTCCCCGCAGACTCGGTCTCCCGCCTGAGACGAGGGATGACGTCACTGACGGCAAGTGACGTATGACGAATGACGCTGCTCCACCCGTCGACCGGAGCCCTCGAGTCCATTTATATTCCCGGGCCCCTCTGTGCGCTGCCGGGAGCGCGGAGGGAATTCATTGCAGCCATGCCCAGCTCCACAATCTCGGGCTGCTGTGCTTTTTTTGGTTGGCATTGTTTTTATACCCCGTTATCTCTTTTTGCAGTTTTTCCTTGCATGGAGAGGTTTGGTAACTCATCGCCCCTATGAGTTTTGTTCTCAGGCACACAGCTATAGTATTATTCCAATTGCATACAGTCAAATAAGCACTGCCGAGAGTTGTAGGACAAACTATCATTTATTAACAGTAACATGAGAGCTTGTTGTCGAATTCTCACAATGATCTTAGCTGTTCAGTTCAGTTCAGTTCAGTTCAGTCTCTTAACCCTGAGATGGGTTGTTGAGGCACCACTGATGACTTTCGGACAATCTTCCTCCATCGATCTCTATCCTCTGTGGCTCGCTGTGAGTCAGCAAAGGTCAAGCCTGTCCACTCTTTAATGTTGTCTTCCCACCTCTTTCTCTGCCTGCCTCTCCTTCTCCCACCTGGTACGGTACCTTGCAGGATGGTCTTGGCCAACCCACTGCCTCTTGCTGTACCGACTCCATATTACGAGCTCAGAGCTCCCCTTTCTCCGTATCCCACCCACCCCCCACCCCCATCCACCCCCACCCCCACCCACCCCCACCCCACCCCTTCCCCACCTTCCATCCCTTGCATCTCCAAATTAGCAGAAAAAAGAAAACAGGACGAGGACTGAGGAGGTCTTTCAGAGCTCACTACAAAAGAATCTTGGGCGGTTTGGAATGAGTTTCTTCACTAAATAATAATCCCATTGAAACAGGTATTACGTCTTCACGCTCTTGCTTGGGCTGCATCAAGGTCTGAAAGACGTTACACTACATGTAGAGCGAGGGTAAGGTGGACAGTGATGTCTACTACTAGTGAATACGTTTCCTTCGGCAAAAAACCAGTTGTGCTGAAGGCAGCGTCCCCTTCCTCCTTTCTCCCGACCCGCCAAATAAGGTCCGTAGGTAGGCCTGACTTTTTAATTGTATTTGTATGGAGGTCAGGTTGACACTGTGCACGTTTGTGTGTGTGTGTGTGCGTGTGTGTGTGCGTGCGTGTGCGCGTGTGTGTGCATATGTCTGTGCGTGTGTGTGTGCGTGTGTGTGCGCGCGTTTGTGTGTGTGTGTGTGTGTGTGTGTGTGTGTGTGCGTGTGTGTGCGCGCGTTTGTGTGTGTGTGTGTGTGTGTGTGTGTGTGTGTGTGTGTGAGCACGCGCGAGCGTGTGTGTATGTTTGTTTGTTTTAAGAAATGTCATTTTACAGTAGATTCCCCTGAACATAAAAAACTCTCTTTCGCTGAAAACGCTTTTTTAGTGCCATAGGGAAGCTGGGGCAGCGCACAGTGTGTAGTTTACCTTCGATCTCTACCCCCCACCCCCACCCCCCACCCTCATGCCCATTGAAAACAAGTCTGTGGGTCGGCAAGAAAACGTAGCGTCGGTGAGGATGCAGTAACACCGTATGTACAATTATTCTTGTTTCGACCTTAGTGCCTTGCCACAGCCTCGGAGATAGACGCAGCCATACACTGTGATCGTGCCTGGATTTGCCGTAACTCGAGCACTCGAATTTATTTTACGACGCTCTATTTCCTTTGAGATTAGTATGCTACCTTGACACTGCCACCTTTCACCAGTAGGTGGGGTTGCTCACGCCACACGCCTTTCACACGCTTTGAAGACCTGACGAAAAGGGTTCCGGAGCATGTACAGCTATTTATAGTGTCTTAAGGCTCAGAGAGCGTCCATGTGGCTCAGTGACTGCAAACTCTGCAGGAGTTATTAAGAGTTGCCTGTCTGCGTCACCTGCAGCTGAAATATGTATGTGCACGTCTCCATGTTGGCATGCTTCCTTCACCAAATGCGCAGATCACAAAACTGGGCCCCAGCTTTCCAACTTGGTAGGAGCTGTAGAAAAGAAGAAAGCATCGTACTGACATTAATGTCAAGCGTTTGCTTTTCCATGTAATCGTCGCTCTCTTCGGCTTTTTCTGTTTTGACTTGTCACTGTCGCTACCACTGCCCTCCCCCCGTCTCCCTCCGAGACTGCCTCCGTCCACAAGTATTCCACGTACCACTGGCAGTCCTTGGCTTCATCTGTGTGCCGAGTAGAGCGGGGCAGGTGGGAATGCGGTCTAATGGGGACAGAGCTCCACGCTGTCTGCATGTTTGCTGGGACCCAGGGGCAAAGCCTGTCATGGCCCCCTGGCCCTGCCAGCAATGTCTGCTGTGTGAGCCCCTTCCCTCCCCCTCTACCACAGCTTACCCTGTGTCTACCCTTCCCCATCCCTTGGGCAGCCCCGCCCCTGCTCCTAGCTGCGACGTTTCCTCCCCCCCCCCCCCACCTCTCCCCTCCCCCTTCACCATTGCTTCCCACCCACCACTTCTGTCTCCCTCGTTCCATAGCAGCAGGGCGAGGTTACGAGCAGTTCCTGTCTTAATTACACAGGTAATTACACAGGCGGGACAAATTCCCTCGCTTCCTCAACGCGACAGAGGATCGAATCGTCACCCTGGTGGGGAAGGCGCGAGACAGGCTGGGCTCTCTCTTCAAAGCTTTGCCCCTGGGGTCGGGCTGCCGCGAGCGCTTCAGGCAGGGGGGGAATGCTGCGCCCCACACCCAGGGGCCAGCGCCGCCTCGCCCTGACACGCCACCTAGCGCCCAGGGGGAGGCAACAGCCTGCAGTCTGGGCAGGGCTATGCGTCCCGTGAGATTCCTGGCACTCCAGTCCCGTGTTCTCTGCGAGCGTGTCGTGGTAGACAGATAAAAGCACCATTGACACCCACTGCCCCTACCGTGGGAAGAAGTAGGACGAAAGCGGGGGACCTCCCTCGCACTGGAAACATCAAGAAACTATTAGCAAGGCTAGAGCTCACGGTGCAACTCCTGTTGCTTTGTAGGGACCCTTTTCACTAGAAAGTCAGACGGCTTTTACTAAACAGGAAGCACGAAAAAACTGTAGAACTACTTCATTCAATGATAATGAGGATAACATGTGGGTAAGTGAAATAATACGGACATCGTTTTATTTTTCTCATTGTTTTCAACGAAACATGACGAAGTGATTGTGAATTAATTGACAGTGTGAACGATTGAGAGAGTATGCTTTACAATTCATGAACTACCGAACTTTTTACACCGATGTCGTCGCCTGATCATCCGTACCGAGCGCAGAATATTGTAGGAGAATATTGCGTGAAGGTTGCTTTACAGAATTTACGTACGATCTTTCTCTCCTCACTGCACACAGACTGCCCTGGTCCTCCTCATACAGGTCTACACTGCGTCTCTGGTGCCTGTAGGAATGCATTACATTTGCACACAAGGCAGGACGGTCTTCTCCCAAGCAGCGACAGTTCTCAGCTTAGTGTGATGCAAGCTCTGTCTCACACTTGGCGTGACCTGTCAAGGATGTCAAGGTGTGGAGTGGAGTGGGGTGTGTTCAGAAAATGTTATCGTTAGTGTGACCCTAGCAATCCCCACTCCCCACCGTATCACCCACCCATCACCCATATCACCCCCCACCCCCATCACCCCCATCACCCCCCTCAAACGCCCCCCCCCCCCCCCCCTCACTCACCCCTTCCCTTCCCAACTTGCCTCAACCTCAACCGTGCCCCCTGCAGTCACATGACTTAGAATGCACATATACGTACGTTCCTATTTTTCTCTCGCAGTGGATGGTTATCTAACATCATTTATGATGATCTGTTTCGCATGTACCGTTGTATGCAAGATGTTCAATTGAATAAGAGATCTTGCTACATTATATACAGTGTCCAAAACGGCATCTTCAGGTCGTAAGAGTGGATAGGACTGCAGCCTGTGTGACGTTGTTGGGAACCAATGGCGGACAGCCTAACTGGACAGTGGCACACTCTAGTGCGGGCTTGGTGGTCTAGGATAACAATGGCACACTCTAGTGCGGGCTTGGTGGTCTAGGATAACAATGGCACACTCTAGTGCGGGCTTGGTGGTCTAGGATAACAATGGCACACTCTAGTGTGGGCTTGGTGGTCTCAGATGGACTCCTCCATGAGTTCTGACTGATGGTTCTCTGTCTCCCTGCTCTTACTTCGTGCAGCCTGGCACAATTCGTCCTTGGAAAAATGTCGGATCAGTCATGAGTCCTTGTGCCGTGCTCTCAGTCCTGTAGGTCCACGCACAGCACCTTCAAGCTTTGAGCAACAATGAACTTCCATGCTGAAGGCAGATCAGTGTACGGCTGGGCCTTTCAGTTCTCCCCTCATTATCCGGGACGTCTGGATCATGGACTTTAGGGCGGGAGGCAGAAGGACCGTGAAATATTATCTGCTGTCGTCCAACTGTGCGCGTTCCAACAGCCTCTGAAGGCAGTGCCAGAGTTCGGAAGCTTGACACAGAAAAGTAAACCCTAATTGCTGCAGGCTCTGCAACTCATACCACATGAATACAGATGCAAATATGACAGCTTTGACTTGGTGATTTTGTATCATTGACAAAACCAAAACAAGTCATTTGTCTCTTTTCCTGCTGGATCTACCAGGATAAATAAGCTTCCCCCCCCCCCCCCCCCCCCCGAGAATACTGGGCTTGCTACGCTGAAGATGTCGTGTCATTAAGGTCCCTTGTAATAGCAGGGAAAAGCTTCCCCAATTTGAACTGATGATGGCGTGCAGATGGAGACGATAACAAATCAATAAAAATCCACCCTTTTCTCCCTCCAAAGGTCAACGTTTCATCGAGGCTCAGTGGTGACCCCAAGAGAGAAAACCGCGATGGCTGGGGGAGGGCAGAGGGTCAGGCTCTGAATGGTCACGCCGTCTGGTGGCTGCTAGGGGGAGGGCAAGGAGGACGAGGGCAATGAGGGGGAGGGCAAGGAAGAGGAGGAGTAGGAGGAGGAGACGAGAGTGTCGACACCTGCCTGATCCCTAGCCCTCTCTGTGGGGATCAGACTGAAGGAGGAGAAATTGCCCGGACTGACCCTGGGTTTGGACAGCTCTGCTTTCCAAAGGCTGCCTCCTGCTGGAAGGCCAGGATGGAGCGGAGGGCTGGCTGTAGAAGACTGGAGCTGCATTACCACGGGTGGGGAGCGGCATTGGTCCACACTATGGGACTGAGGGAGGGTGGGGTGGGGTGATGATGATGATGATGATGATGATGATGATGATGATGATGATGATGATGATGATGATGATGATGATGATGATGATGATGATGATGATGATATGAAGTTTTACTGTCTAACACCCTTAATAGGCTGTGCAAAGCCATTGACTACACAACCACCAGAGGTGGTTTCCGTAAGATAAAGTAACTTCTTGACTTCCCTAGTTATTCGGCTTTACAAATCGAGTGGGGAGACGTAGTGGGTCTATTC
This sequence comes from Theodoxus fluviatilis, assembly GCA_034096865.1. Taxonomy (NCBI): domain Eukaryota; kingdom Metazoa; phylum Mollusca; class Gastropoda; order Cycloneritida; family Neritidae; genus Theodoxus; species Theodoxus fluviatilis. The sequence continues at coordinate 11,439 of JAWQFJ010035162.1, read as the reverse complement.
TTACCCCCAAACCATAGGGATGGGATAACGTGGAGGAGGAGGAAGGGTTGGGGTGAAGATGAGGAGTAGGAGGAGGTTGGGGTAAAGATGAGGAGTAGAAAGGGGTTGGATGAAGGGGAGGAGGGGAAGGGGGTTGGATGAAGGGGAGGAGGGGAAGGGGGTTGGATGAAGGGGAGGAGGGAAAGGGGGTAGATGGGGAGAGGCGTGATTCATGAGCAACAGCTGAAGGCGACTGCATTTTTCCTGGTATGCACACGCATAAATCTGCCGGGAGGTGACCAGAGGACACGAGTGGCGGGGAGGAGGGGGAGACTGCGGTGGATTGGGGGTCGAAGATTGTCTTTGTGCAGCTGTAGCTTGCTCTGCTGCCTGACACATTTCATTCTCAAAACTGTCGTGTTTTATAGACAGAAAAACTGCAACATTGTTTTCTTAATAAACGATAAATAATCATGAGGGAAGGGAGCGGCTATCCTTGCCAACAACGCACAGTATCTACGAATCGTTAGAAAAGCTACACCGAGGAATGTTCACTCTGCCCCAATACAAGCTTTCTTCTATACGTTTTGTTTGGATACGGCAGCAACGCATCTTGTGACAGGAGCTGCTGGAGCATTGTTCCAGCGTGTAACAGGGTGACAAAACTTTGCTGACTTTGCTTAATGTGCATGACCCGTGGAACACGAAGGAAAAACAGCACGGAAGCGACGTCGTTGCCCGTGACAGATCCACACAAAACAAACATGCAGTGCGGTTGTTGCGCGAATGCTCCAGCTTTGGTGTTGCCTTGCAGGTATTTGAAAAGGGTTATAAGGTAAAGGTGCTTCTTATACTTCAACATTTACCCTTTGTTTGGTGCTCAAACAGCATACGTTTTGCCACTGGTCATCGTGCTAATCTTTTTATCATTAAAACAATCTCAGTTTCCTGGGGAGCGTACAACCAAGCTATGGATAAACGCGTCAACAGTGTTAACAGCACTGTTTCAGCTCCGCTCTCACATAGTTCTGTTTTGCTCTTAGTTGGTGTAATGGGGAACGTTTTTGCCAGGTATCTTACTTGAGATAGGCTTGGTTTTTGTTGCTTGGTAGTCCGGGGACTGTGTGCGTTTTTGCAGTGAGGGTTTTGGAGTGAGTAGAATTTGAGTTCTGTCCCGTGGATGGTGAGCGATGTTTGTTCTGAGGTTTGGATAGTGCTAAGTTTGTGAGTTACTTTTGAGATGAACGCTATGTTAGCGAGAGAAATCAGTCAGCTGGCAGTCTGCCTGATTCTGCCTAGGTCGCCGGTCTGCCTACAGCTAGGAGAGAGGAGAGGTCAGTCTGCCTGAGTCTGCCTGTTGAAAGACTACCTACTGAGAAGAGAGGAGAGGGCAGTGTTGGTGAAGTCTGCCTGAGTCTGCCCAAGAAAAGGAGAGAAGAGAGGTCAGTCTGCCGTCAGGCCGAGTACGGAGAAGAGAGAGGACGAAGAAGAGAGAGAGAGAGAGAGAGAGAGAGAGAGAGAGAGAGAGAGAGAGAGAGAGAGAGAGAGAGAGAGAGAGAGCGAGAGAGAGTGAGAGGCAGAGCACGGGCGGAGGTGAAAGGTTGGTGAAAACCTTTTACTTGGGTCAATAGATGTGTTTGTCAAGGGCTGGCCTGCATATTTTATGTTCATATTATTAGAAGGCTGGCCGATCCTGTTTTATGTTTATATTCGAAGGTTGACAAATATTTTACTTGTGCTGCAGTGTTCTAATTTTGTTTTCCCCTTGGGAGTGAAATCGTGGAAGACTTAGGTGTACATTTTTATGAGATTGAGGTTATCAAGGAGGTTGTGGTGGAATCAGATAACCAAGTAACATTCTTTTTACTTTTATTTTTCTTTTCTACCCCTGTTACGGGCATGTTTTTGTGAATTGTCATAAAGACACGTACTGAACCCTGGGACCGTGTTATTTCGTTTATGGATCCCCGTAACAGGTGGAGAGAGTTCGAGTGAAGTATCTTGCCCAAGAATGCAAGTCGGATCCGCGCAGCTTCGAACGCCGAACCCACAAGCCGCCAGTGACCGCAGGTCAAGCGCTCTAACCACCCGGCCACAGAGAAGAGTGAGCCAGACATCATAGAAAAATGGACATGGAAAAATGGTCGACGCTGTCGGAATGGTCCACGGAAGAAAATGGCGAGATTGTACCCTCTGCGTACCAGTCTCAGACCAGGTCCTCCTTGCGATGTTTGCGTGAATTTTACAGTGACTGGACGAAATCGTGTCGCTTTTCCTGCGGGCAAGATAAACCACCCTAGAAAATTCTTCCTGGAAATTTTCGGCTTATCGGTCAGACCCTTGGTGACATTAGCCGGTCATGAAATATGAGAAATCGAGATGACAGTCCATCATTTTATGGGCACTTTTACCTTCTCGAGCCCTGTATTTACATTCCTGGCTCTCTAGGTCATCGGATCGAGATCTATCGCGGGCGTGGGTGTTGGCGGTGCGGGAAACGCCAGGCCAGCATCCTGCCCTGGCTGTCCCATCCAGACGCCATTAGTCTGGCCCGACCAGCTCCGCTAACTTGGACTCCGCCTTTTCCGTGCTGCACAAACACCTCCCCGCCTGGCTCCGACACCTTCTTCCCCCAGCTCTGCCTCACCACACCCATCCACCCCGTCGTCTCTCATCCCACCCGTAATGAAACCCTCTATACTTTCCGCTCCAATGCCTAGATTTCGCTTGGTAGAATCCTATCAGCTGTCCGTCTTTCTTCCTTCATCCCACCATTAAAATGTTCTCACCTGGATGTGGACTCCGGCTCAGAGTAAGGCGGTTGGCTAGCGGTCAACGGACCAAGTGCTTAGTGTTGTTTTAAGTGGAGTTGTTTACCTGATAAAAAGAATGCCCATTTTGCGTCACTTTCGTCATGCAAAGTACAGCTTTTACTAAGAGTGCTATCTGAAAGGTCACGCGTCCCTATGCCAGAAGAGAATCCGGAAAATTCGACGGCCACATCACTAAGTCTGGCAGCTGTGACACGCTTCACCCTCTTCGCGTGTAATTCGCCAGATTGAAGCATTTCACAACCACCAAAAACTTCCTGTAAACAGATGGCAGTCTTGCTTATTGACCTTTGTTTCACTTTGAGCAAATACAGCACCTTGCATGCAGTGCATTGAATTTTTCCCTCTAAAAATCTGCATAGAAATCGAAACAACGACAAAAAGAAAACCTTAACGGAGTTCGATATTCGACCACCAACATGACGTCCGCATCAGGCCAGAGCAAAGGCAAAGTTACAGAGAGACTGCCAAGTTACGGGTATTTCTGCTGCAATAATCGAGGAAATATTCACGAATACAACAGCATAATTTACTTGAACATAACCAACTTCTACAAATTAAGTGATTTGTAAACATTTTCCGATCAACTGACACCGAAATGCTGACGTACCACGTCCCAATATGAACGTACTACGTCACACAAGTAAAGCACTACGTCACACCAAAGAATGTAAGTAAACAAAGAAGGCGCATCCGAGGCTTTTCCTATACGAAAAGCTATGACGCTTGAAAAGCAGCGCTCTCAAGCGGCTGCGCTGTTGAGCAGATCAAGGGAGGTAAACAGACCACAGCGCAACATGTAAATACAGACGATGTTGCGCGAATGTATCGGCGTGTTTCTCATTAATCCCGAGCACATTTGTCAACAAAATTACCGTGTAATTTGTAGCAAAATGACTCCCTGCTATAAAGTTGGTATTTATGCACCTTTTTTCCCGTCTACATTGTGATATATAGCTTACAATTGACACGGAATTGGTGAATTAAAACAGTCAAATTCTACTAATTGTTTTCTTTTTTTTAATTCACACAACCATCAGACCTTTTGATGATATTCAAGTTTGTGCTGTTGGTGACTTAATCGTAAAATCAGACTATTGCAGCATGCCAGAATGCAAAATTTTATTCA
>JAWQFJ010035162.1:0-2500 GCA_034096865.1 Theodoxus fluviatilis | reverse complement strand
TGTGAGCTGCTGCAACAGCTGCCCTGCCTCGCCACCCCACCATGTCCGGACAATCCCATGGGTCCTGCCGCTCTCCTCCTGTGACTGCGGCCGAGGATGCAGGTTCCCGCGGGGCGACACTGCCCCAGGCCCGGCGGGTGTGGGTCGGCCCATCTGCCTGCCCTGCCCCATTTCGGTGGCGAGGGCCAGGTGAACTTCGTGGCGGGGGTGGGGCTCGCATTGCAGGCCTACCTCTTCAAGGGCCCCGCTGCCACTAAAGTTCATCTTTTGACACCTCCACGGACCAGCTGGGATGGAGGAGGAGCTGTTCAGGGGGAATCCAGGACCCCGTAGAGGCATTTTCGAGCTAGCCTCCTCCACTCCTTCCCCTCAGGGCATCAGGGGACTGGGGAGTTTGTGGCAGGACTGATGAAGAGATTCGAGACTTATGTATAATGGAGCTGTGACTGTAGAGACATTGCCTCGTCGCTCCACTACTAGCAATGTTGGCCAAGCACCCACTCGATGTGGACATGGTGCCTTTTGACTTGATTGACACTGATGTGACTTTAAGGACAGGATGAGAACTGTAAATGTGTAAAAAGTGTAGACTTCCTTTTTTTCGTGGACTCGATCTCCTGGACTTATCAAGCTTCCGTGAGTATATATAACTCTACTGTTGCATGTTTTGATTTTGTAGATGTGTTATAAACTGCGTGTATTGCCTGTAACATTATAAAGTAACCAGGCATGAGGTCTGCTGTAACTTTATTGTTCTTTGGAAAAATCCAGAGAGTGCTCTTGTAATTTTGTATTCACTCATAGTGTAGATGCATTTCTGAAATGTGTTTGTCGAGGTCTGGTTATTACGGTGGGATTTGCAAATGATGCTTTGCTAATTTTGTGGAATTTGTAATGCCATGTGCGCATTGCGGGGTATTGTCTTCAGTAATACCATATGTATCACTGTGTCGCTAGTGATTGAGGAAATTCCCATGGTTGTTTATTGCTGAGGAATTTGTAATGCCATGTGCGCATTGCAGGATGATGCTTTGCTATTTTGTGGAATTTTTAATGCCATGTGCGCATTGCGGGATGATGCTTTGCTATTTTTGTGGAATTTGTAATGCCATGTGCGCATTGCGGGATGATGCTTTGCTATTTTTGTGGAATTCGCAATGCTGTGTGTTCATTGCGGGGGTATTGTCTTGAGTGGAAATACCATATGTATCACTGTGTCGCTAGTGATTGAGAAAATTGCAATGAGTGTTCATTGCTGAGGAATTTGTAATGCCATGTGCGCATTTGGGGTGTTGTAGTGCTAAACAACGCCACTTTGTGTCATTGTTTGTGTGCATCTAATTGAAGGGTTAAGACCGCTTTTAGCTTGCACGGTTTGTGTGTCTAGTCATGTCGACAACACACTTGTTGAGAGGTTAAAACCGCTTCAAGTTGTTCTGTCCTACATGCTCTGTTGTCTTAGTTTTGCTGTGTTTTGTAATGTAAAGTTAAATCTCGTTGCTATCCATCAACTAGTTGAACGGTTAAGACCACTTCTAGCTTGTGTAGGGGCCTACAGATACGCACGGGTTGTTTGTTTGTTTGTTCTCAAAGTTGATAACGTACTCAACTTGTCGGTAGGGTAAGACCACTTCAAGTTGTATGATTCAACGAGTTGTGTTTTATGGTATTCAGATGTACAGGGACGCTCTGGCCGACCCTTAGAAATGTTAATCCGTATGTGTACATGTGGGTTTTTTATACCTCGAGGACGAGGTACCGAAAAGGCAGGGGGGAATGTAAGAGGGTGAGAATATGATGTAGAAACTTGTCCAGACAACTGTAATTCAACGTGTTGCCTTCCACCTCTACTTCCATACATGTGTGCCTAGATGGTAACTGCAGAGATACGTGAGGAGGCGTGTTTCGCTCACTCTGTGGCTGCCGTAGAGATGTATGAGGTTCACGCAGCTCACACGTGGTTAAGCGCCAGCTAGCATTCAATCTGACCAGCCAGTATTTGCGTGTTTTGAGATCACACCAAAATTGAGAGTTTATTCATTTAATATATCATGCACTGCTTAGAAGTTTCGTTTGCGCTCGCTCACGCCCTCGTGATGGCTATTTAAAGCCCCTGCCTTAACAGCGCCAACACATGGGCAGAGACCAGAGACGAGATGAGACGAGAAGGAGAGAGATAAGACGAGAGACCAGAGACAGGAACAACGGCAGTCAGGATGGCAGAGCGAGAGGTCACGGGAAGGTCATTCCAGTGTACAGCTTTTATGCCTGCATTGCCCTGAATTGCCTTGTTACCATGAATAAAGACGGGGAAAACTGACGCCAAGCCTTGCTTGTCTGCTGACCACTCCAGGAGTCAAGGGAGAGAGAGGCACACTGCCTCTACACGCCATGCCTGCCCGCCCAGCTCGACCACACACGCCCTCATGCTTACTGGCGTGAAAGGAACCCGGGGTCGGTCCTGCTGAAGGGGTAGAGAGAGGTCCAAACGTCTCTCTAT
>JAWQFJ010035161.1:0-57981 GCA_034096865.1 Theodoxus fluviatilis | reverse complement strand
AATTGAAGCTGCAGTACAACTTCTGCGAAATGCCGAGGTCTGTCATTTATGAAACTGCCGCGACCAGGCGTGAGCGAGGCGCATTCAATTTGCATCTCGCACGAGTGCCTTCGCAGATGTAAACAATGCCACCGGAATTGCCTCGGCCAACTTCGGCTTGCTCAGAACGAGTCCGCGAGTAATCGGCAGCCAATCAGATCGCTGCGTTATAACAGCTGTTAGGCTGACGTCCCGACGAGCTCGTCCGAGGACTGATATGGGCATCTCCGTGACTCTCGAGCGAAATTCGACTCCTAGGCAGCTGTGTCTCCCCTTAAATGTAACTCATATGAGAGACATAAATGACAAAGAAGAAAACTAGTACAATCAATACATTAATAAAAACGTGTTTAACTTGAAAATAACAGTCCCCTTTCTTGTTCACTCCCGAGACCTGTGCCACTACGCCTACGGCAGAAGGCACTACACGTTTGTAACGTCCATAACAACCGCAACAAATCGGTTAAAATGCTGTGGCAGGGCTTCCTACTTAATGAAAAACTTGATAGAGACACATCTAATCACAGTTGTAACTCAATAGAAACCTTTAAAATAAATTTAATTTTACTCACAATAAACTGCGTGACAATCTGATCAACAGTGGAATAGACTCGCCGGAAGTGAGCTATACTCAGTCAGTCGAGAGGCTGACCTCTGGCAGAACTCTCTAATTGGCTGAAAGAGCCCTGACCTAAAGACGTGCATCCATTAGATACAGATCCATGGATTCCACTGTTGATATAACATATTGTAATTGTTCCATCTGCGTAGATTTCCCTCTATATTGTGATCTATTTGCGTGTACCTGCAAGCGTAATACCATGGAAGCAGTCAACAGCTGTAGGCCTATACTGAATTAGAGAGCACTCTGGAAGCGCAAACCTTCCTCCAGGAAGTCATAATTTCTCTTCCATGGTCTGTATAGTTTAGTTCAATCAAAGACACTATCTGCATTGGGCTATGGTTCAATTTAGCATCTGCTGGAGTGCGGAATGCGTACACCTGCGAAATCAGTAGCATGACGTCATCAACTTCGCGATGAGCGATATAATTAATCTTTTTGATTGTAATTCCAAAACAAGATAACATATAACCTCCAAATTTTAGTGGATTGATCTTTCGATAAAACCCTTGCCTTGCACTAAATTTTATTAGAATCCGTTTTGAACTTTTTGAGTTATTATGCCGAATAACTAACTCTATACAAACGAACCGAGAGTAAAACATAATATCCTTGGCGGAAGGAACATGTGTTATCATCATAACCACCCAATAACCTTTTGGGTTTTTTAAACTTTATTCTTTGGTGAACCAGCACTCCGTGATATGTTTTTGTTCGCTCATGCTGTTTCGATTGAGTTGATTTTTGTTACTAGTGCCCCAACCATCTTACGCGTCGAAAACTCTCCCACTCGCTGTCTACATTTAGAAATGAAAAGGTGTTCGTGTCACCCAACAAATCACTTTCAATATCCGCATAAATGATGTTCACTCCTGTTGTGATCATCCCATCATATCCCAAGGATTTACGTTAAAGTAAGTTTTGTTAGGGCTGATTTTATCTTATCAATCATTATACAATAATGCAAGCATGGTAGGGACTCCTCTTCTTACGTCGAGATTAGTGCACTGCAGAAATACCTAGGCTATATTTCAAGAACCTTAGAGGAGTCAAAAGTACAACTTTGGGAATCCCTTCCACTGGTGGACCACACAAGTGGACTCGTCTGAGGAAAGGGGTGCGATGTTGGTCGTTTAATTCGCAGTGACTCCCACACATAATGACAACCAAATTATTACGTGCTTGCTAGCTCACATACGCAATCTTGGACGGTTATTCCGCCCACAGAATGACAATAAAGTGTGAATAATTGACAAACTGGTGTTCACAATACGCTTTCAGCTGAAATGGTTTACGATGAATATCATATTTGCAGCAGTCGTCAAGGCGATTCGGCTCTGTACCGAGCATAAACGCCTGTAAAAACGCAGCCAATCAGATGCCGTGGCCTGCAAGCGGAGCGGGATCCGCACCCCTTTCCTCGGACGAGACCACTAGTGTGGCCCACCAGAAAATGGATGATCGATTTTGCTTTCTTGCTTGATTTTTGCCTATTTTTTTCCAAATTCAGAAAAGAACTATCATTATAAACTAACTTCATGTCATTCACCTTCCCGCACAGTATATAAGATAACCCCCAAAAGTGATGTCTGGTGGCGAAAGAAATAATTTTAAAATGAAAACAAACGTGCTCCAGATACCCCGTTGTACGGTGCTTCATACACACAGAACAAACATTGTTCCTCAAAATACTGCGTGACAACCAGTTCCTCCCGCAGACCACACACGAAACCTGCTTTCTGCTCAAACCCCGCGTGCACTTGTCGCCTGGTCGTCCAGATTCTTGCCCCCGTGCAAAGTGCATGTAACACACCGATACGCTTGTAAATACACGATTAGCACAAAAAAGCATAGTCGCCGGACATAGTCTAGGATAATGGCGGTCCTTGTTAACGATCAACCTGCGAGTCGATCTTTCACCTTCGCAAGCAAGCGTCATCGCCTCGAATGATATTCACGTTCACGGAATGTTCGTCCTTGGGCGTTTTGCGTGCATGTATTTTCACAGTATCCACTCTTGACTCCATCGGTGCAAAGTCCTCGAAGTCTCTGGTTGAATGAACGGAAACCTTTCCCCTCGGAAAATGAGTTGTTGACTTTCATCGCATGCAAGTTGTTGTTACGTGAGCCTTCCATGCTGAACATATTTCGATGATATCCGAAGATTTCTTATTGTCGCCTGTTCTTCAGTCGCCTTGAGTGTGACTCAGGGCCGGACTAGGGGGGGGGGGGGTTACAGGGGTTGTGTAAACCCCCCCCCCCCCTCCCCCAGCCTAAACATGTACCTCAAATATTAATTTTTTTTGGTTGCTTTTTTCTTGGGGGAGGGAGGGGGGTGGTATGGGCGGTTTCAAACATTTGTAAATCCGGGGAGAAAATTCAAGCCTCCCCCCCCCCCCCCCCCCCCCCCTTAAGAAAAAAAAAATCTTCCAGTCCGCAACCGCTGATTTTTCTGCATCTTTGTACCTGGACCCCCTTATGCAACGCCCCCCCCCCCCCCCCCCCCCCCCTCCTCCCCTTCACTGTACCTAGTCCGGCCCTGTGACTGGCTCCATTTCTCGCCTGAGCCACTGCAAGTGCTTTCTCGATAAACGCTGTCAACCAGTGCACAATTTATTGAGAAGTTATTCTGCAGAATAATCGTCTGACCCAAGAGGTTCGCTTCGTGCAAAAATGCAAGTGCACTATTAACACTCGCTAGAAAAAAAACTAATAAGGCTGTCAAAATTTTTCTACAATCTTTCTGGACCAGATATCTGCCGTGATATTTCCTGCACACGTGTGTGTGTGTGTGTGTGTGTGTGTGTGTGTGTGTGTGTGTGTGTGTGTGTGTGTGCGCGCGCAAATATATGTGCGTGTATGCTCACGGTTGCCTTTATGTGTGAGTGTCTGTGTATCAAAATGCATGTGTGTTTGTTCGTCTATGTGTCTGTTTCTGTCTAGGTATCTGTCTTTTTCTATCCGTCCGCCTGACCATAGCCTGAGTGTCTGTGTGTTTGTCTGTCTGTCTGTGTGTCTGTCTTTGTCTGTCTGTGTATCTGTCTGTATGTCTTTCTTTGTCTTTGTCTGCCTGTCTGTCTGCCTGCCTGCCTGCCTGCCTGCCAGTCTGTCTGTCTGTCTGTCTGCCTGCCTGTCTGTCTGTCTGTCTGTCTGTCTGTCTGTCTGTCTGTCTGTCTGTCTGTCTGTCTGTCTGTCTGTCTGTCTGTCTGTCTGTCTGTCTGTCTGTCTGTCTGTCTGTCTGTCTGTCTTTGTATCTGTGTGTCTGTCTTTGAATCTGTGTGCCTGTCTTTGTATCTGTGTGTCTGTCTTTGTATCTGTCCGTCCGTCCGTCCGTCCGTCCGTCCGTCAGTCCGTCAGTCTGTCTGTCTGTCTGTCTGCCTCTCTGACTGTCTTGCTTTTATATTGGCAGAACGGTACCTTTGTCTACAAAACACCAGTACACGCGCGCACGCCTTTGTAGGCGACGTAAAGCCATTGCTACCCGTACCCAAATGCGTGATGAAGGTTGGATGACAAGCATGTCAAAACTCCCTTTGCCTTGTCAGTTGCCCTTTCCAAATTGTGCACATGTGTAGAGATGCGGTGGGTCTACTTTACCGCCAACCCACAGGGGGTTGATGGATGGATTTTCACGGCCCATCAGCGTCTGTAGACCATTTAAGGCCATTGATCACGAATTATCATTAGAGCTGGCTGGAATTAGAACAAGGGCGCGTTTCTTAGGCAAGGAATCTCGAGAGAATCTCGAGGGCTAGGCGTTGCCTACGGCGTCTCGATCACAAGGAGGCACTTGCTGCGAAGGAGGGTGGCCGAGGTAGTTAAGGAGGTACCTCGCTGCGGCTCGCTGCAGAGGCCCGGATAATCCAAAATGGCGGAGACCATGCCAATTAAGTTGCCGCTCATAGACAGCATTGCCTGTAGTGTGCTTCTCAGGGTCCGAGAATGGAAAAGTCTACGTACACGGAAGTATTTGCCTTTCGAGTGTTCATTTGCATATTTTGAGGAGTATGTGTATAGGTTATTTCTGGACAAATACTGTCGGCTTTTTTTCGTTTGCACGCACGAATCATCGTAGGTGTCCACTCTCAGAATTATGTCCCTTGAATTGATCGAAGTGTATCGAGGCACAACATTTTCGACAAAATTGTATGCCATTGAACCTGGGTTACTTTCTTTTCGTGGAAAAAGTTTCCATGCCATTCGAGATGTCACCATGGTATGTTCTGTCAAGCGAAAACTGTTGTGATGTCTGTATCGTAAGTTATCTCGTCAATCGGCAACTTTTTCACCGTTTCTGGCGCCTGGACGCAGCCATGTTTTAACGAACTTCCACCTTGCCAATTGATGATTGGCCGTTTCTTAGACGTCTATCGATGCTTGCCTCGCTCTTGGCTTGCCCTCGAGGAGGGTACCTAGCGTAGGCAACGCGCCTCAAGCCAAGTCACAAATTTCCCTAGTTATTCGACTCTTAGGAAGTGCTTATATATCGGGGGGACCCGATGGGTCAATTCTTACCCCCCACCCACAGGGGATTCAAATGGAGGCGTTAATTTCCGCACAAGGTGCGGCAGTAAAAGAACATGATACATTCTCGAGTACATTTTTGTTCTGTTTGGAATTACTTCTGATAACGGGTCACACTAGTGGACTCGACCAAGGAGAGGGGTGCCGGAAAGACAGTAAAGCTGGCGGGCCATGCAAGGTGACAGACCACATCATCTGATTGGAATAAATAAATAGATACGAAGATGGATTCGATTCGATTCGATTCGATTCGATTAGATTAGATTAGATTAGATTAGATAGATGATGATAATAGATAAATGAGTATTTTGGGTACATTAAATTTTATTCATTTACGCCTTCAGATGCTGTGGCCCGTCAGCTTCTGTCTTTCCCGCACCCCTCTCCTCGGACGAGTCCACTAGTGTGGCCCCTATAGCAAAGATTATAGGTTACACAAAGATAGCTCATAAGCTCATTGTTATGAGGATCGAGACACGTTGCGCCCCAAGCGGCCAGGACTATGAGGAAGTAATCACACTGCTTAGATACATGTAAAAAGTGCTTGTTTGTCGACGCGTTTCTGATGCATTCCGATCATGTTTGTGAATACATTTACGGTGTAATGTGTAATAAAATGATTTGCTGCAATAATGGGGGTGTTTTGGCTTTGTTTTTTTGTAGCAGGCGTTGTGAAATCGAAAGATTTGGTTCATCTAAATGGATGCTTCTGCGCATGCGCGTGAGCCTATAGTCCGTTTAAACATTGCTCTGTCAGTGGACGCTACTGACTTCGCACGCCCGGGGAGTAATGCCAAAGATCCGGCCGCGTTAAAGCATGCAAAAATATTAATTAGATTTAAAACTATTCGAAAATAGTCATATTAGACTGTTTTAACGTATACTTTCTGCACAAAACCCACAGAAGATAAGTAAACAAACCTCACCGGTCGTATGTACCTAGATGGCTAGCAGACGAATAATCTTTGTCTCCACTGACAGAGCAATGTTGAAACGGACTATAGGCTCACATTTCGATGAACCAAATATTTCGATTCCACAACGCCTGCTACAAAAAAACAAAGCCAAAACACCCCCATTATTGCAGCAAATCATTTTATTACACATTACACCGTAAATGTATTCACAAACATGATCGGAATGCATCAGAAACGCGTCGACAAACAAGCACTTTTTACATGTATCTAAGCAGTGTGATTACTTCCCCATAGTCCTGGCCGCTTGGGGCGCTGCGTTCCGAGCGTCTTGTAACTCTATATAGCAAAAACTCGGCATGAGCTATCTTTGTGTAACCTATAATCTTTGCCTATAGGAAGTCATCCCTCATTTCCTTTTGGTTCAAAATCTGCCTAACACTATCCGTGTTTGGAAGAGGTAACAAATGGCCTGGGCCTCTCGAAGTCCTCCATCATGAGCTGGAACCCTGGCTGCTGGGCTTTCGGGGCCTGCTCCGGTAACTCAGCTTAGGAACTTCTCAGCATGTAATCGATAACTATCGGAAGCGATGCCACCGCTACGAAACCAGAACCAGACATATACTGCGTGAATTAGAGTTGGCCGTGTGACAGAAACAGCCCACGGCTAGCTGGAAAAAAATGGCTTTGTGACCGGACGAATAGTTGCCGCACTACTAGTTTATTGTGGGTGTTTAAAAAAGTGTTGTCAGTACCAGTATTATTAACGGTAGACGATTAATATATTCTACTACTATTTTCCATGCACTAATTTCTCCATCACGTTAAAGCTCTGTTAACTGTAATGGCGGTTTACCGTACAGTGATGCACTGTCGCAACAAAAAACGTGTCTAAACATAGCGTTCGTCGATACTTTCATTGGACAATATTAATAGATCTTATGTTGTTTTCGCGCCAAGTGTGTTGCATCATGCTGATTGGACAGTTGGTTCGAGCCTTTCTACAATTAGATACACGTTTCCCAGGTCTAATCATATCGACAGACCATTTTCCCGAAATCTATTAATACAGGGGACGATTTTTGTTACAAACAACGTAATGTGTCCAAACATTGAACGGACGTTGATTTACGGACAAATCAGAAAATTCCCGATAGACTGAAATGACAAGCGTTCTATTTGTAGATCGACGAACGCACTTTATAGGTCGAACGTCACTTGTAGGGTTTTTCAGATCTGTTCATAGATGGACGAACACTATGTTAAGACACACGTTTTTTGTTGCGACAAGGACTAACAGACCTTCCCAGACAGGTAGTCGACCTAAATTTAAATGCCCTCATCTGCTGCAGACGTGCACATGCAACCATGCTTTGTCGGGGGAGTTCAATAGGATCATTCCTACATTCACACAAAGATTATAGGTTACACAAAGATAGCTCATGCCGAGCTTTTGCTATATAGAGTTACAAGACGCTCGGAACGCAGCGCCCCAAGCGGCCAGGACTATGGGGAAGTAATCACACTGCTTAGATACATGTAAAAAGTGCTTATTTGTCGACACGTTTCTGATGCGTTCCGATCATGTTTGTGAATACATTTACGGTGTAATGTGTAATAAAATGATTTGCTGCAATAATGGGGGTGTTTTGGCTTTGTTTTTTTGTAGCAGGCGTTGTGAAATCGAAATATTTGGTTCATCGAAATGTGAGCCTATAGTCCGTTTCAACATTGCTCTGTCAGTGGAGACAAAGATTATTCGTCTGCTAGCCATCTAGGTACGACCGGTGAGGTTTGTTTACTTATCTTCTGTGGGTTTTGTGCAGAAAGTATACGTTAAAACAGTCTAATATGACTATTTTCGAATAGTTTTAAATCTAATTAATATTTTTGCATGCTTTAACGCGGCCGGATCTTTGGCATAACTCCCCGGGCGTGCGAAATCAGTAGCGTCCACTGACAGAGCAATGTTTAAACGGACTATAGGCTCACGCGCATGCGCAGAAGCATCCATTTAGATGAACCAAATCTTTCGATTTCACAACGCCTGCTACAAAAAAACAAAGCCAAAACACCCCCATTATTGCAGCAAATCATTTTATTACACATTACACCGTAAATGTATTCACAAACATGATCGGAATGCATCAGAAACGCGTCGACAAACAAGCACTTTTTACATGTATCTAAGCAGTGTGATTACTTCCCCATAGTCCTGGCCGCTTGGGGCGCAACGTGTCTCGATCCTCATAACAATGAGCTAATGAACTATCTTTGTGTAACCTATAATCTTTGATTCACAGTATCGTGTGTAGGGCCTGTGTATGAATCCAGCTTTACGGGATCTTCCACTTGAAAACTAGCCATTGCCACTGTAAACGTATTGTCCTTGTTCACTTGCTGCTACTCGTTCGTAGGTTTTGTTACTGCTTACCTCACGTCCTAAAACGGTTTGAGGCCAAGTTGATGCCCTAAGAGCTGAACAGTTTACATTACATAAGCTTCAGCAGCAGTAGCTACATCAATGCAAGCAAGTACTGCAAAAAGGTATGTGGAGGTCAACCGATGGATGGATGGATGAATGGTGTTTTATGGCCTATCAGCCTTTGAAGGCTATGTAAGGCCACTAAACACGAAAATTACTAGAGCATTTTAGAGTAAACGCAATTCAAGTCACGGTGTCCCTAGTCATTCGCCTCTTACGAATTGCGTAGGGAGACGCGGTGGGTCAATTCTTACCTCAAACCCACAGGGGGAGGTCAACCAACTCTCTGTCAGATTAGACTGGATTGGTGAGGTTTCACAGTCTGTCATATAAATGATATAGCGTCAACCTTTGTACGTTATGCAAGGCCACTTACTAGTGCTACTTGGAGCAATTGCATATAAAGTCGCCGTTTCTATAGTTATTTGCCTTTTCCGAATAGCACAGGGGGATGCAGTGGATCTATTCTTTACCCCAACCACCTGGGGGAGCCTACGTCTTGGATGTGTTGGATGAAGTCAGTCAAGGAAGAGAAGATGTCAATGAATAGAATGGCACAAAAACCGTTGCTCAAAGGAACCAAGAAATACCACACAGTCGTAAATGGGTTTATTTTCAATAAAGTGCACATAAAAAAGTACACACATGACAAAGAAGGTTTTGCAAGACAAAAATCAGCCGTACTCTAATCAAGGCATGCAACTTCTTTGTCATCAAAGTTGAAAAGTAACCAAATCATTGGCGATAGAGGGGTGGGTGGGGGGAAGGGGTGTTGAAGTACACATAAGTGAAATTATCAAAGTGCTAGACAAAGAAAAAGAGTTCACTGATAAGTGAAAAAATATTCTAGTAAGTTTTTACAAATTAGCAGGTTTATCCGAGTTCATTCTAATTCACAGGCTGTGCATTCTTGCAAGTGTGGATACTCCACTATCACATCACAGCCAACAACAAAAGCATTATAGGAGCACACTGGGGCAAGAAAAACTCAGTTTTCAACAAGAACATGGTAGGGCATACCACATGTGTTACCATGACATAAGACAGCACAAACTGCAGCTCACACCAGATCCCAAGACAAGGTTTACAACAGCCTTGACCAAGCTAGGGGAAGGACGTGAGGATGATGAACATGCAAAGCCTCCACATGTAATAACTTAGGCAAATGATTTACAACTATCGAAACTCCTTGCATGACATATCCCTAGTGCTATAGGGCCAGGGTAGAGAAGTGGTTTGACACATGCACTCATCAACAGCTAACAGTTGTACCACTGCCTGAAATTTTCTCCTTGATAAGCAAGTCAGGGACACACACAATCATGCAACAATACTCACCAAAAACAAAACTAACCCTTCACAACTTACGAAGAAAAACTTGTGACATGACAATGCCTTTGAAAACTGGCAAACCAGAAGCCCCAAAGCTATGCACAGATGTCAGAGGAAACAAGGTAATCGAGACAATCTCTTCATTGCCACAAGGGAAGAGCTTTCCTGTTAAGTCCCCAATCACAACATAAATGGCAGGCCTTGGTCATTTCACCTTGGTTCATCCCCTGGTGGGATAACTTGAGACTGCCGTTTACATCATAACATACTCAACAAGATCATGTACTGGCACAGAGCACCTGTGCTGGGAACTACCTTCAGCCTCCAACCTGCACACACAGGTCTTCAGCATCCTGGCACCTCGGCACACAACCTCAAGGATGAAGAATCACATTAGCTGAGTGCAAACACCTGAGAATTTGCAAGAAAGACTTCATCAAACACTCTTACTCCAGCTACATTCTTTCAAGAAGCCATTCCAGATGCATCAAGTGCTTCCTTCCCTTCGAGAAGACAAAATCAGGCCTCGGAATATGCTGCCATGCCTCCAAGGTCAAACTCACCCTTAACCATGACCAATAATTGCATCAATCCCGAAGTGACAGTAACCATTGCTGTGTACTCTGACAAGCTAGTGGTAATGCTATCACTCTCAGCTGCATGATCAAGCAGGTCTTAAAACTGCCCAGTCTTCAAAAGTTAGGTGGGCCACACCTAACCCTACTGCTGTTTTCAAGCACCCACCTGTCCCAGCAATGCCAAATCTGTCACACAGTCATTCCAGAAGCAGAGAGAGCTGGTCAAGTAAAAACCAGCACCATCTCACTACCTGGAGGCAAGACCTACTAGATAGGAAAAAGCAATGGTCTGTCCCAGAGGGGCTTGATCAGGTCAAAGCCTATACATGCTGCTACACTTCTCTGCAGGAAACACATAAGAGTCAAGATCTGAGGGCAGTCTGATCACTTTGACACATGGTACAAAATCATCCACGTCACTTTCAGATGGTTCTGCCACAAACTTTCCAAACATCCATGCTCATGCAATGAAACAAGGATTCTATCAATGCAAACAGACCTCATGATAGAATTTCTCGCCCCCACAAACAGCCTCTTGGAACTTCAACAACACAATTTGCAAGGAAAGTTACACTCCGAACCCAAACTGCCACTGCCTCCAGAGCCCAGACAAGTAATGCTGACCTTCCCAGAGACTGTCTTCAACCACGCTTTTTGAAGTGGCGTTCACTGCTGAAGCTACAGATTCAAACACTTTCATTCCCCCCCCCCCCCCTATCTTCTTTGGTACGCAGACATTTCCAAGTTTTACTATGTTGATGCATCCTGACCTACGTGCTACAGAGAAATGCTGGAGCAAAGAGTGTTGTCTGGGCAGAGCCAACACAGGAAAAGTAATGCTGTCTTGTCAAGCATCAGCATGACTGCTTTGGATCAAATACACAAAAGCCTGCACCTCAAACAGCATCCACATCTGGGCAAAGTGAAAGGTGCGTCTTGGTAGATAGATGGATGGATGGCGTTTTACGGACTATCAGCCTGTGTAGGCTATGTAGGCCATAAAGCACCAACATCACTAGAACAGTTTCGAGTAAACACAAATCAAGTCACAGTGTCCTTGGTTATTCGGCTCTTATGAATCTTGTAGAGTCAATTCTGACCCCCGACCCACAGCATCATGGTAGAAATACCTTTACCACGTGTTGATAGAAGCCCAGAACAACTTGACATTTCATTTCCCAATCAAGTAACCATTTTTTTCATCTTTGTTGTTTAGGCTTCCAGCATTTTATTTATGATACCGCCATCTGTTTTCCCAAATTCCAAGCAAAATATCTTCCACTCCTGAACATGGTGGCAACACAGAGAATCCAAATGCAACAAGACAAGTCCTTGCATGCCCAGCCTCCATTAGAAAACCTCAGAGTCCTGCTAAGTAGTCATAGAGAACACAGGAAAATAGTAAAACACAAAGTAGTAAAGCAACACCTATTCAGTCTCTAACTAGAAATGAGCATGCGAATAAGTGTCAGACACACTGAACATGAAATCATAGCCTATTCATTTTGTGATAGCCGTTTGATTTTAAACACACCGTTAAACATTCCAATATCAAAGCCAATTGACACCTCCACTGAGTGAGGTTTCCATATACATGTAAATACTTGAAACACACAATATGGATCCAAGTCAAAGCCAAAAAGTTCAGTCCTTTGGAGAAAAAATTCCACACAAAAGCAACATCTAACAAAGAACATGCTAGATAAAATCAAACTAGCTATGAAGGGGAAATTCGGCACACCTGTATTATGCAAAGTTGTTCCCATCAGCAAGCACATGCAAATTCCCTCTGCATTTCTACCCTTAGGTCATGTGATAGATCAGTGCACAACGTCCCATATCTGCTTCCTCTGCCCCTTGCAGCTACTCCATGACAACCACGCTGTCAGCCAAGCCCTAGCTGCTCTCTCTCTCTCTCGTCCCTTCTTGTTCTTCCCAAAGCCATCAAGTGATGACCTAGGTGCAGGGTTGCCTGATGTATCTCACATTGCTGGTTCTTTGAAAATACCCAGTTCAAGAAGGAAAACAGAACATTCCATGTGCAGCAAGGGGCAGTATGGGAATGGCAGGAAGGGTGAAATGTTGCATTTTGGAAAACAAAATAATGACACATGTCTGTAGAGGTATAGACAACAGGCCTAACATACTGCCCTAACAGCACATTAGGCAGCCAAGTGAAAAATTCATTTCAACAAATCTAGCATTCACATCTCTAGGCTAAGCATTGATAAGATCCACTCAAAACAACATGCAAAAAAAAGCACTGTTATCTGCTTACGAAAATACATAAATCATAGGAAATGCAACCATTCCTATACTGTGACCACTGAAGAGTACAGCATTAACTTGACATAAAACGACAGTCTGCATAACTTTGATTTGGTAAGCCAAGAGGAGGTTCATACTCTTGGAGGAGACCACTGTGTCCCGGTGCTTGGAGAAGAGAGGTGATGGAAATGGAGTGCTAGTGAGTGTAGTAAAATACCCACTGTAAAAGTGCATTCTCAGAAAAACAGTATGTATGTACTGCAACCGAAAAGGCCTTTTGCAGGCTTTACTCGTGTGACAATTATTTGGCCAAGGTGCTACAATAAACATTTTAAAGTGTGAGGGAACTTGGATGCAACACAAAAAGATATGCAACATTGCAAGAGTCACATGTTGTCACCTTTTCTGTAACATTTATCTACATGCGAGAAAAACAGTTTAATTTCTCTCTCAACCTTTGAGAAGGGTGGGCATAGTGTTTACACTGCGGTGACAGACCAACCAATCTGCTGCTCTATGGCAGTTACTCTGGAGAGATTCCTTCAAGCTGATGAAAACCCCGACAGCTTGTCAACCAAGCCAAGTTTTGACACTCCTAACCAAGACATTGGTTGCTCTGCTGCATCTGAACTGCTAGTTTGAAAATCAGATGCATAAAAATGTAAGCACCTGACAATTTTGGTATGCTCTAATTTGGTGTACAATGTATTTAGCAACTTTCCATCAGACAGCATAGTGGCAGACAAAATTCAAATAACGCAACAGACAAGAAAACAAAACCCACACACATCCTTTATCTGACCCCCAAGCCCTTTCCCCAATTCCATTTTCTTATCCCCCTGATCTAGAAGCTTTATAATCACGCATTTATTTGTACATGTGTTTGTATGGATTTCAGTTGGAAATATCAGTCAATGCAAAAGTATTCCCATTCTTTTTTAAATGTCATTGTCTGACAGAGCCGCTGCCTCTTGTTCAATATATATCATTTTTTCAAGACAAAAGTTTAACACTATGTTAGTTGGGTATTAATTAACGTTTTGATTCTTGCCGGGTAAATGTGTTGCTTTGAGAGAAGTAAGTAGTGATTTACTGGTGTATACTGCATTTTAATGCTTCCATCACCGCAAGTTTCACCAAGACTGAGTGGCTCACAGTCTCCACATAAGAGGTAAACATCGCCTCAATGCCCGTTTCCACTCTCCACAGTAGCTTTGTTTTTATCCTGAGTGCCCTCGGCCTCCAACACAAAACACACTCTCAATTCCCAAGAGTTGAGAATGCAAAGTGACATAGAATGCCATTGAAAAAGAAAACGGGGCTCTCCAAAACAATGACTGCCTCTCTCAGCAGTAACAGCTGACAGGCAAGCAGGACACACAAGCCAGAGGAAAAACATTTCTACTAAATCAAGGGTTGCAAGAGTCGGCATCCAGACATTTCACACTGGTCCTGGACATCCGTCAAATCTGTGGAGTACTGGCTTGCTTTCCTGTGTCAATGAAGTCTGCTTCGCAGGGAGTAGCCTGGAAAAGATGAAAAGGGTTGCTCTTAATGTGTTGTCACTCATCTGAAAGACTACACAAGCGTGCGCGCGCACACACACACACTCGTATGCACACACACACATATACAGCAAAACCACATCTTCCTTAAGGCTTGGGGGTATGGAGTGAGGGTGGGGGTTGAGAATGATTCAGCTCCTCAGACATGAGCAGATCTGTGCACTAAATAGAAAGCCATGTTAAACTGAGCTAACAAGCCCCCAAACATTCTCAGTACGGCAAGGGGATGCTGCATTACTGCTCAATGTAACCAGGATTTTAGTCTCCCCTAAGAGTATTTTTTATCACTGGGATTTTGATTAGATCATCTGAAGAGAAAAAGAGAAGATTGACTTTGTTCTTACTTCAATCATCACATCTGACTAGCAAAGTTTTAGAATTTTAGTTGTCCCAGATTTTCTTAATACCTTTTTTTAAAACACACTACAGCCTAGGTATTTAATAACAGGTGATACATTTGTGTTCACTACCACATCTTAACTCCTGAACTTTGCTGTATGATGAATTCACAACACTCACTCTCTCTCTCTCTCTCTCTTTGCACCATTGCAAGCTAGACGTTCCAATGAGCCACGACGAGACATATCAACTTACGTTTCTCACCAGTCATAGCAGCTGACTTCCGTGCCGATTTCTTCCCTGCATTTGTAGTCTCCAGCTCCATCGTCTTGCCACTGGCCACTCCATCCTTACTCGACCTTTTAGGCTTCCTTCTCCCTTTGGGAAGAGTGTCTGCACACTCACTGGCTTCTTCCTCATCTTCCTTTTCCTCCTCCTCAGCAAGAGTGTCTGGTACTGGCACCTCACGCCTTCTGCCGCGGGCCTTGGCTCTCACCTTGGCCTCAGTCCCCTGCATCTCAGCATCCACATCAGACTGGTTGGTGCCCACGGAGGAGCCAGAGACAGTCCTCTTGCGCAGAGACCTTCGGATGAGGCTGACCCCTTCCTCTTCTTCCTGCTTGACAGATCCATTTGTGGTAGTAGACACGCCGGAGAAGTTCCTGTGACTCGTCCTTGGAGGCTTCAAAGTGTCAAGTTCTTCATCCTGGTTGGACTGGTTTGTCACAGTTGATGACTGAGAGACTTTCCTACGACGAGTAGACTTCTGAGGTGATGATTTTCCACCCGTTAGGTTGTCCGAGTTGGACAGATGAGACAGAATAACAGGAGAAGATGGTACTTCAGCATGAACTGATTCTTCCAGCAACTTTTCTCCTTTATCATCCTCTTTTGAAGTTGACAATAGGCCCAACATTTTTCGACGATTTTTTCTAGGAGAAGCTAAAGCTATGGATTTGAGTCCGGATTCAAGATCAGAAAAGTGAACACCATTTGATGGACTCAGGGATCGTTTCATCTGTCCTGATTTTTTACGGGTGGTCTTCCCTTCCTCAACTGCTTCACCATCTTTCCCTTCCTCATAGTCTTTACAGAATAGATTCCCTTTCATTTTATGTCTAGAGATTTTTGGGATGCACAGCTCATCAGCAGGGACATCTGAATTTTCCAATTCCTCAATGATATCCATCTTCTTGGGAAACTCAGGCTTGCTGTCATCCTTTTCTTCTTCATCAGACAGGGACAGTCCTCCACCACATCTTGCTGGAAATCCAAGTGGCTTCTCAGGACTTTGGGATGACTTTCGAGGGCTATACCCGATATTCCTGCTTGCCTGAGGAAATGTTGGTGCATCTGGGAGCTGTGCATTCACAGAAGACTTGCGCTTGAGGAAGGTGGAGAAATCCAAAACAGAAAAATCATACACCTGGGGAACATTGTCATCGATGACAAACTTTGGAACAGAAGTTTGGATGGCAGTGTCCCCGGGATCTTCTGCGGAGTCCTCCACAGCCTCCGGATCCTGATAGTCAGGTGGAAGTTTCTTCTTCTGCCGACTTGCTGTAGTCCTGGCATTTTCTTCAGAGTCTTCAATCTCACTGTCAACTTCCTCGATGACCTCTTCCTCCTCCTCTCCCTGAAAGCAGTAAACCAAAAATGTAATTTCAAAGGGGAGTGGGGGTGGGGTGAGGAAGAGAGAGGAGGAGGAGGTTGTACGTGAGAGAGAGAGAGAGAGAGAGAGAGAGAGAGAGAGAGAGAGAGAGAGAGAGAGAGAGAGAGAGAGAGAGAGAGAGAGAGAGAGCACACACACACACAGCTAGCCAGTGCTGGTGTAGACATGTATCATGCTGAGCACAAGGGGAGAGCACTGGGATGCAGTCTGCTGGAGGCTAGCCAGTGCTGGTGTAGATATCATGCTGAGCACAAGGGGAGAGCACTGGGATGCAGTCTGCTGGAGGCTAGCCAGTGCTGGTGTAGACATGTACCAAAGGAGAGCTACCTAATGACTGATAATTGTTATTTTAAAGATTGTCCTTGAAAAATCACAATTCACCAAGCAAATGAAGAAATCAGAAGTCATGCCAGTGATGTCTGGTCTGCCACAACACTATCTCGGGAATGATGGAGAATGAAGAGGTTACAATGCAGTTCATGTCCCTGGCCCCTGCAGGTCAGGGGCAAAACCATTCTGTGAGCCAGAGTCAGTTAGTGACTCTGGCGTAGTTTGCAATGCATGCATAATAGACTTGACCCTTTGCATTACAGCTCTGTGAAAAAAATAGCTTGTTCTGGATACTATTTTTCCACTTTTCACATAAATCATTCAGATGACAAATATTGTTTCCATTTCAACACAAATGTTTTATTTTATTAAATAAATGCTTGTTTATTGCCTCAACAAGTGTAATTTATTAGTTTGGTGCGAAATTGTCTCAGAACTACTTTAATTGCGTATGTCAGGGAGCAGAGTGCCATCCCACAAGCCTCTTGTGTGACCTTATCATTATTCCTTATGAATATTCCGGACGGATTAGTTCATCACACTTGAGACTCTTTCCTGTGGACTTGAATGGGGGAAAACCTACCACTTGCTGATGGTGCTTGGAGGAGCCAGGACCACTGTCCATGAAGAATGCAGGCGTGGAGGAACTTTCCCCAGGGCCAGAAGTCTCCGTCTCCTCTTCACCTTGCCGCGTTTCCAGCAGCACCTGCAACACCAGCAAAGCCATGCAGCCAGTGTGCAAACATGATCTGTCCTGAATGCACCATGTAAAAGCAAGAGAAGGAGACTATGGCAGTGGGCTATGAGAAAAGCGGGTCATCTGATGGGCTGGTTTACTGCTGAATGAAGATTGATCCATTCACTTATCACTGACAACACACTTGCAGAAAAAAAAGAGAGCAAAAAATGACGAAACGACCAAAACCTACATGGCTAAAGTCAGTATTACATGTCAACATTTGGTTTCGGAACACACATTTAGCCTGTGATGTGCAATGGCAAAGAGTTTTAGATTTTTTTTAGCCAGAAGTGCCAGGAGCAAGTATCTAACACCTACATCCTCACATCAGATTCTGCACAAGTGGACAAGTTTTCCTTCCTACCTTTAGAATGTCACTGATGACAGACTCGGGGGCTTCCTTCAGCAGGAAGTGAGAGATCATCTTCCCCTGGAACTTGCTGTGCAAGGGCCACTCCGACATGTCCAGTTTGTCCTTCAGAAAGCCAACAGTTGCAGGTGGAGCAGGCAAGGTCAGGGCATTCTGCAAGAGAGAATCATCACAGACGACATCAACCGACCACTCATTCCGTCCGATATGAAGGCTCTATCTTTACAACTACAATGAAATGTTGGAGATGAAATGATGGGAGACCTGGAATGAATGAATGAAAAGATTGAAGTTTTATGGCCTTTCAGCCTTTCTAGGCTATTTAAGGCCATTGATCACGAAAATTCAGAATTTGGCTAAAGTACAAATTTTCCTAGTTATTTGCCTTTAATGAAATGCATAGGTATACATGACGGGTTACTTCCTACCTCAACCCACAGGGGGAGACCTTCAGGAGAATAGAAATAGAATGATAATCATATCATATATGATGAACGAAAAATGTTGACAGCATTTAAAAATCCTGAACTCATCAAATACTGGGAAGCCACAATACGGTGGAACCAACCCATCCACAACCACAACTCTTCCTCCACTCTCCTGCCAGAGACCAGCGCAAACGGAGACAAGAAGGGCAAAGCCCATACGACTCACATGCTTGACCTTGACCTTTACACGACCTTGACCTTTACATGACCTTGATCTTAAGGTGTCCTTCAAGGTCAAACAACTAAACCTAGCAATGACATCATACACTAAGAACTGCTTTACACATTTTCCCTACCAAAATGCATGTGACCTTGACCCAAGGTCAAGGTCATCCAAGGTCATGCAACACAAAGCTGTTAATTCAAGACATAGGAAGCACAATGGTGCTTATTGGCACTTTCTACCATGAGATATGGTCACTTTTAGTGGTTCACTACCCCATTTTGGTCACATTTCATAAGGGTCAAAGTGACCTTGACCTTGATGATATGTGACCAAATGTGTCTCATGATGAAAGTATAACATGTGTACTACAGTGTTATGAAGTTTGGAAGAGTTATCTTTCATAGTTCAGGGTCAAGGTCACTTCAAAATATGTATACAATCCAACTTTAAAGAGCTCCTGTGACCTTGACCTTGAAGCAAGGTCAATCAAACTGGTATCAAAAGATAGGGATAACTTTGCCCTATACACCATATGTAGGTCAGGTATCCAATCTCAAAAACTTCTGAGAAAATTGGGAAAATGTGAAAAATGGCTGTTTTTTAGACAACATTTATGGCCCCTGCGACCTTGACCTTGAAGCAAGGTCAAGTCACCATGTATGTTTTTTGAGGCCTTGTCATCATACACCATCATGCCAAATTGGGTGTTGATAGACTTAATAGTCTCCGAGAAAAATCCAACGTTAAAGTTTTTCACGGACGCCCGGACGGACGACACGGGTGAGTACATAGACTCACTTTTGCTTCGCATGTGAGTCAAAAAATGGTACTTCTTGAGGGCATAACAGGAGGCAACAGTGTTTTGCTGTCAATGACATGTGAAAATCACACTCAAGATATATAGCCTCTATTACTCATGATGAATGATTTCTTTGAAAACTTTCACATGAGTTGAAACAAAATCAAAATGATCATGACTAAACCACTGTGCAAAGTCAGCTGCCGATTAGCAGTCTAAAAATAGATGCCTGTGGTCCCCCCCCCCCCCCCCCCCCCCCCCCCCGCGTTGATTTTACCAATCAAATTTGGCAATGGAAAATTTTGGACACAGCAGTTCTTCTCATGTACAATTTGCAAGATAATCATTTCTTCTTAACATATCTTTGTCAAGACATAATTTGATGCTTGACAAATTAACAGGCAGCTGCTCACAATATTTAGACGCATGTGAAAAAAACTACCAAAAACACTGGCTCCTAGTGTCTGCGATGGCCAAGGCAAGCCTACCTCCACTATGTCTCTCAGTGTAGGAAGGGCGGCAGCAAAGCGAGCCACAGTCACCATGTACACCAAGTAGTCTCGGATCCTCTCTGCAGGCTCGCCTGCCAGCACTGGCAGCTGCATTAGGGCAAACCTGTCCACGACAAAGTAAGCCCATCATTTCAGTGAACAAGGAAAAGTAATGCTGTACAAGTCATCCAGCACATGAAGCTTCCAACAAGATACATCTCCATCAAACCAGAAACACAATATTTCTTGTGTCAACAAATGTATTTCAAGATGAAAGTGTTTATAAATCATTTCATGCATACATGTTATTAAAAAACAACATTACTGGAGAGGAATTGTGAACGAGTTCCACAGCCCTGTTCAAATTATGTGACAGTTTCATATGAATTCCAGCTGATGAGAGGGACATCAAGCAGCTCTGGCCATATCTTACACATCACTCAGTTGTGTCATCACTGTGCAGTTAGCCGACAATCTTTACTGGAACATAAGGCAAACCGTATCAAATCAGTCTAATAAACAGCTAATGTAAACTACAGCACACCATTTTCACACACAAAGACCCCACCCCCACCCCTTATGTCTTTCCTAGTCACCACTCCAACGAAAGAACAGTCAGAATCTCTTATCACCAAAAACAGCTTCTGCTGTGACAAAAGCTGCAAGCTGCACTGCCATACAGAGGTGGCACACACTCCAAGGCTGGCAACACTGACTTGATGAGGGACAGCAGGACAGCCCGGTTGGTGCTGTTGACAGCCTTCAGCCTCAGCAGGATGTCCAGGACATGGGATTCGTTGTGGTCCATCATGTAGGTCACAAAGCTGTACAGCAACGTCTCCAGGTTCAGCAGATCACCTTGGTTGCTGGGCCTGCATACGAGAAGTTTTTGTATGCAGATGTAGGACTCAGAAATACAGGCATAGACGTAGACAACTTTTTCAATGGCAATGTTTCACAAAAGCTGCCTAAAGGCACACAAATAAATAAATGCCCAATAAACACAGAGGTCTTCAGACTCCTCCAGATTCTGCCTTGAGTGTCAGGGCCCTATCACAGAGGGGAGGGGTCTCTACCTGCTGGGATAAGGCTTTCCACTCAACACAACTGACAGACCCATCTTTCCATGAAAAGCTCGGTGAAAGATGATGATAACGAAGAATTGAGTCTGATGACCTATTGGCCTTTGTAGACTATGTAAGATTATTAATTGTGAAAATCTGTGGAGCAGGTTAGAGTAAGACCCCTAAAGTCTCATTTTCCCGAGGCATCCCTTTCAGATCATGGGATCATGGAGAGTTGCTCAGGGGGTCTATCCCTACCCCCAATGCACTGAAGGATTGGAGATGATTGGATGGAGTTTTACAGCCTATCAGCCCTTGTTGGCTATGTAAGGCCATTAAGCACAAAAATCACTAAAACGCAAATCAAGTCACGGTGTCCCTAGTTATTCGCCTCTTATGAATCGCGTAGGGAGACGCGGTGAGGATTGGAGAAAGAATTATGGATGCTCCTAAGCCTCCACTCAAACAAATGGAGAGAAAAAGGTTAACCACACCTATGACAGAGCATACAAAATTAACCTATCCATTGTCTGAACCCACCATCCAAACTTTACGACATAAAATGTATGCATGCTGGAAATGCAGCAGCAGATGGTAACTACATGCATGATTATGGCCATGCCAAGGCAACGACGACTGTTGTAGGCATTTACCTGTAGGACAGCAGGACAAGCTCCAGATAGTTTCTTGTGATGTTGACAGTCACCTCCATTTCAGCTTCTAAACTTGCAAAGGTCTGTGCAAATTCCAGAGAAGACAATGCGTCAGGCATTACACAACGCATCAGGCATTACACAATGCGTCAGGCATTACACAACGCGTCAGGCATTACACAATGCGTCAGGCATTACACAATGCGTCAGGCATTACACAATGCTTCATCTCCCCCTGCCCCTCTCTCAGATACTCAGCATTCCTAACCTTCCCACTTCCCAACAGATTGTTTCCACCACCAGCAAGACCAACATTGGCACACAAGATGTTCCAATAATTCTGAATAATAGCATACCTGTCATTCACACCTTCACTTTAATAATGATCAGTGTATCATGTAACTCTAATGAATAAATTCACATTTATTGTAAAATGAAGGATACTTATTCATCTTCAAATTTTATTGTCTATCCATGTCTTGACATCACAATTCTAGAGCAGCTCTCAGCAAAAGGAACATCTTACTTGATGGGGATTTTTCATGATCTGACTCCAGTTTAGGAAAGCCTTCACTTTCCTCTGCACACTCACAGCCCTGAAACAAACAGAATCCATTAAGAAACCTTTTATGAGAAAATATAGGATTGGTAACATTTACCAAAATGTCGTAATAGTTCACAATGCCTAAAAATGCATGTGCTGCTGTAGACTTTGCACATGCATTTCCAAATTGAAATATTTGAATTTTAATTTTAAAAGTAAAACTTTTAATGGTGAGACATGGATTTCAGGCACACCATGCATACTCATATGTTTACCCCCCCCCCCCCCCCCCCCCCCCCCGATGACCCTGGTTACATATTTTCTTGCCTGAGGTCCTTACAACAACAAAAAAACTTTTTGTTCATTCATTTTCTCAATTCTGTTTTCAACATGAATATGCAGCAAAATAACTACAGAGATACCAGATCACTGCATATCATGAAACTACAGCATGGTTTTCAAACACCCTATTATCAACAAATCCATACTTTACACTACATTGACTTTTTTTGTGGCAGTTCTTCCAAGACCAGCATTATCACTGGATGGCAGGCTTTCAGACAAGGTCTGACTAAAAGTATTTACAGGAACTTCCCATCCCTTCAAACTTGTTTATGATGGACATGGACTAATGCATTAGCCACCTACCTGTCAATGTCCTGCTCAGCCAGGCATTTCTTCACAATGGGCTCCAAGCCTCTGCAAAAGTGAAACAAATGTTAAAGTGGAGAGTGTCATCATGCACAACATGATTCAGAAGTCGCCCACAATGTTTATATTTCCTCTTCCTGTATGGCCATGTTACCACTGACAAAAGAAAGTTGCCGTTTTCTTGGATAAATTGATGACTTTTCTTTGTGGATACACTAGAAGTAGCCTGAAGAGGCCCAGAACAGTATAAAACAATGTACAAAGTAATATACAACACGAGTCAAACAAAAATTTTCATGGAAAAGTTAAATACACTACCTCCAGGTTTTTTAATGGAAAAAAGGGTAAAAGTGAATTCTGGTATACATCTTCAATGGGAGCAATTAATTAAAATCCAACAATCAACACAGTGAAATTGAAGCAATAGTTACAGATTAACCCTTATCGTGGTAAGCGCAGCATTTGCCGCGCTCGGCTTCCTGGTCCGCCAATGGTAAGTGCGGCACTTGTCATTTCAGACACCACGTGCGCTCTGGCTCTCTCCAAGTACAAGCCTATCATATAACTCTATGTTTACTGATACTAGTTTATGCAGAAGAGGCTTCTCTACAGTCTACAGCTTGGCCAATCAACAATCAGGGCGATTCTATGCATGTTAGAGTATAAATTATGGTCTACTTCCTATACGTATCAAAATGGAATTTTGAGGCAACATGTCACGATCACGAAATCTGTTGGAAGATTTTAATCCTTCAGCTGCCAAAGATGAAGATGATGAAGAAACTTCGAATGAAATAATCAGACAAGCTGTAATTAGCTCAAGAATGCCGATCTCTCAAGCTGCGAGAGATCAAGACGTAGGAGAAGATGATAGTGAGGGGTGGATGCGAACTGCTGATGAGCCGCTGATCACGCCGTTCACGGACGAGTCGAACCTCCTCGCGGAGATCGACTCTGACGCTGAGCCAATTGACTTCTTAAAACTATTCCTGGACAATACAGTTTTTGATTTGCTTGTGGAGCAAACAAACCTGTATGCTGAGAGGAAACTGGTAAGCAACGACCCGTCTCCTCATTCGCGATTGTTACGCTGGTCGCCTGTCAGCTGTGACGAAATGAAAACATTCCTTGCTCTCATGATCCTCATGGGCGTCGTTGTGAAATCATCCATCCCAACATATTGGAGCACAGATAAGTTCAATGCCACTCCATTTTTTGGTCAGACAATGATGCTCACACGTTTCCAAGGAATACTCAGCAACCTGCACGTGGCACACAACGCACTCGACGACAAGACTGAACCGTTGTTCAAAATACGGCCATTTGTCAGTCACCTCCAAATGTAGTTCATGGATGTGTACTCGCCCCGCCAAGATCTGAGTTTCAATGAGGGGATGTGCCCGTGGAAGGTACACTTGAGGTTTCGAGTGTAGAACCCTGCCAAGCCTACCAAGTTCAGTGTGAAGCTTTACAAATTCTGTGAGGCAGACTCGGGCTACGTTGTTGGCTTTGACGTTTATCAGGGCTCTTCACCTTGCATCACCTACACTGAGGCAGTGGGGGTTGGAGAGGACAGCACGCAGACCACCAAGATCGTAACAGGATTGCTTGCTTACTGTGGCCTGCTATCCAAGAGACATCATGTCTACATGGACAACAACTACAACAGTCATGAATATGTTTGTGTAGTGTGTAATGCCTTCTTGTGTCTCATAATGGCAAAAATCTGTAGAATTTTTCAGTTTTATTACAGACAAATGATCAATTCATGAATGTAGGAGACAAACTTTACTGCAGACTGTTTTCATGTTGAATTGTCCACATATTGATGCTATTCAGTTTCTACATTTGCAATAATTTGAGGAATATTGCATAAGATGAAAGGGAGTATAGGTAATCAGAATTACTTCATTTTGCCTCTCTAATACCTGGATCATCGAATTTGCATTGTAATTTAAAGAGTGCATTTTTGGTCAAAGATAATGATACATTAGTATTCACAGATGATAAAGCAAACATCCAGTAGGGTTTGTAGGGTATTTACCCACTATTGCATAGTGATTTACCTGTTTTATTTCTCAAGGAGTGAAAAACACACACAAATGTTTACCATTTAAAATTTGACCCCAAAAATCAGGATTTGAATAAAGACTAAACTGCACACCAAAATATTGTTCATTCAATTTCAAGCAATTTGTTTTTACTTTATGTGTCTATCTGTAACGGTTCATCAGCAATCACAAAGTTAATGAAAGGTGTGCATGTTGCTCGATTTGCTCGTGTTTTAGCACCACTGGCAGCCCATAACGTGATTGTTTTAGCACCACTGTAAGGGTTAATGCCAAGCAGCCTGCTTGTCCAATGTAATGGGTGGTGGGCCTACCAGGCCAGGGAAATGCAGAGGCACTGACCTTAGGTACAGTCCCATCATCCTGGCCTTCACATCAGGAGCCACGGCCACAGTGCTGGTGGAGGAGGACAGAATGTCCAGAGCTGTGTCTGTGTAGGACTCAGGCTTCTCCATCTT
Source organism: Theodoxus fluviatilis (assembly GCA_034096865.1). NCBI lineage: Eukaryota > Metazoa > Mollusca > Gastropoda > Cycloneritida > Neritidae > Theodoxus > Theodoxus fluviatilis. Next base: position 32,821 of record JAWQFJ010035161.1, on the reverse strand, counting down.
CATGTACCACTGCAAGAAAGGCGATGGGACTGAATGCACAACTCTCCTGGAGACAATAAATGTCGCAGAGCCCTTTCAGGCAAAGAATTAAATTTATCATGAAATGAGAGAATGACATTAGCACAATAGAATCCATACCCAGCAAAATGCAGGCAGACACCGGAGACAGAGAAATATGGAGACAAAGTGAGACAAAGCTTCTAACCTTGAAATTCTTATAGGTCTTCCTCAGCTTCATATCATCTTCTTCCAGCTTGTTCACCAAGTTCTGAATGCCTGCAAATCACAAAAGAGGCACACTGTATTCTCCTCTGATGTTACAGTCCACATGCATCATGTAGTACATACATGTACAAGGGCATGTATACACATGCACACACATGAACACACATGTGCACACACACACACGCCCATGGAAAATCATCGGGAGAAATTTATCTTGGTTGTGCACTCAATCATTTCCTGTTTAAAACAAAACAAAACAAGAAGGGCAAAGCCCATACGACTCACATGCTTGACCTTGACCTTTACATGACCTTGACCTTTACATGACCTGACCTTCAGGTGATATTCAAGGTCAAGGTCAAACAACTAAACCTAGCAATGACATCATGCACTAAGAAATGCTTTACACATTTTCCCTACCAAATTCCATGCGACCTTGACCCAAGGTCAAGGTCATCCAAGGTCACGCAACACAAAGCTGTTAATTCAAGACATAGGAAGCACAATGATGCTTATTGGCACTTTCTACCATGAGATATGGTCACTTTTAGTGGTTAACTACCCCATTTTGGTCACATTTCATAAGGGTCAAAGTGACCTTGACCTTGATGATATGTGACCAAATGTGTCTCATGATGAAAGTATAACATGTGTACTACAATGTTATGAAGTTTGGAAGAGTTATCTTCCATAGTTCAGGGTCAAGGTCACTTCAAAATATGTATACAATCCAACTTTAAAGAGCTCCTGTGACCTTGACCTTGAAGCAAGGTCAATCAAACTGGTATCAAAAGATAGGGATTACTTTGCCCTATACACCATATATAGGTGAGGTATCCAATCTCAAAAACTTCAGAGAAAATTGAGAAAATGTGAAAAATGGCTGTTTTTTAGACAACATTTATGGCCCCTGCGACCTTGACCTTGAAGCAAGGTCAAGTCACTATGTATGTTTTTTGAGGCCTTGTCATCATACACCATCATGCCAAATTGGGTGTTGATAGACTTAATAGTCTCCGAGAAAAATCCAACGTTAAAGTTTTTCACGGACGCCCGGACAGACGACACGGGTGAGTACATAGACTCACTTTTGCTTCGCATGTGAGTCAACAACCCACCCACCCTAAAAAATCTGCATCTGAACCTTCAACCCAACAGCTACACAACAACAATAAATAAATTATTTACTAGAGAGCACTACAAGAGGGCAAACCTCCACCAAGGTAACCAAAATTACTCTTCCATAGCCTGAATAATTAATTCAGGCAGGATTTTCTGCTAGCCAGGGCTGACAATATGAAGTTTAGTTCATTTTAGTGACTGAAAGTAAAGACAGCGATTTCTGAGTGCCCAACGCATACAATGATGTCTTCAATGGTTCAATGTCATAAACTTTGTGATACGCGATACAATATTTTGGGGGGTTGCAATTCCAAAATGAGACAACAGATAACTTCCGAAATTCAATGGATTGTTCCTTAGGTGAAACCCCGAACCGCCACCTAATTTCATCAGGATCCGTTTTAAACTTTTTGAGTTATTTTGCTAACGAAATATAAAACTGAAGGTAAAACGACCTCCTTTGCAGAGGTAGTGAGTTCATTTCTGAAGAAGCCACAAAGCATCAATGGTACACCCATAGAAACCTTCAGCCAGATCCATCACATTGGAGTGCAAAAGAAGACATGTCATCATGAGCAGAACAGATCCCTCCACACAGAATTCCACTCCACTCATACCTGGAAGCCAAAGATTCCATCCCCAAAAAACATGTATGGATATACCGGCGATATACAAACTGAATTTTAAACTCTATTCTAGAGCACCAGTCTGATCCCAATCTCTTATAATGCAGTCTTTTACCTTCCTAATCTTTTGTTAATCCCTTGATTGTAACATTCTGGGGTGTTTAAGGATTATTTATATTCGTACATGAACCAGTGATTTATAACTTTAATTTCATTTTTAATTTCATTTTTTTAATGACTAAAGTATATGTTATGTTAACACATTATCTGAAGATCATGAAATATCAAACAGCAAAGCACTCACAGATTTGGAGCTGCTCCTCCATGGGTAGTTCTCTCACAGCCGCCTTTCTGACTTTGGCCTGATTGGCCAGGTACAGGTTGAGAGGCAGCTGGGCGGGGAAGTCCTCAGAGTTCTCCCTGTCGACCCCTTCATTCAACAGCTTCCTGATCGACCTGCAAAGCAAACCAGCACCTCCAGATATGTTGCACTAGCTGTTACCTGATTCTCATCCTCTCATCCTCCATGTATGTCATTTCAAAGGAAAGTTCATCGAACAAGAAAAAACATCCGGCATAGCAAAGCTGGCAAACCCTTTTCTCATCAGCCAGCATCCTGTAGTCTTGGTGCTCTCTGGGCCTGCTGCTGCAGTCCTTGCACAGGTGGCTCTAGGGAGCATCTGCTTGCATCAAGAGATCTCCTTCAGATGTAAGTACACATGCTAATGTCCATCAAGAGGGCTATTGATAGATTTAAATGCCCTGATGGCAATAGAATGCTGCAGCAGGCAAACACATAGAGGCCCTGACTCAAGAGGAGGAGGAGGAGGAGCAGGAGCAGGAGGGCAGAGGGCGGATGGAAGAGGGAGGAAGGAGCAGCAGCAGGTGGAGGAGATGCAGACAGCTTTGTGTACACTTACTTTCGAAGCAGCACCACATAGCTGTCTGCATAGTTGCTCAGGTGCTTCAGCAGCTCCTTGTCAGGCAAGTCCAGTATTGCAGCATTGTACAACTTCCTCAGGTTGCTCTCCAGGAAAGCACTATCACCGTGCTCTGGGATACAAATATGCAAGGCCATCAACATCAGAGCTCAAATAATGATGTGGTATAGATCTGGTGTTTTCTTAAGTTTACATGTTTCATTCTGGATCTGGAATGAAAACATTTCAACAGCAAGCACTCGGTTATAAAAAAAGCCTTTTGGTAAAATAAAATAATGTTCAAATCTGACCTCTTCTTATTTTTAAAAAGTTCAGGCTGACCTACTAACATGTTCATTTGTGACTTAACCATGACTATTTCCCCTGATTTTCCCCTAAGTAGTTGCTGAACTCACCGCGCGGTCTCCAAAGCTATGTTGCTTAACTCACCACGTGAATTCTCAAACACTACATTGCTGGAACCACGGCGCATTCTACCAAAGACAGTATATTCAAACAACTAAAACTAAAGACTTAGAACGCCTTCACAGTAGTTATTTATGAAAACGAACATGCGAAAGAGTTGCATCCCTTAATGAGGAATGTCGTAACAGGTGGCTGCTTGGAGCTCAGCTCAGTAAGCACGCTCATTAAATTTCGTTTGAAAAGTGAGGGATGCAGATCACCAAAAGTGGACTTGTATGTGTGTGTGCAAGTGTGTGTTCCTGAGTCAGCTTTGTTATGAGAGGCAGACTGCTGCTGCTCCAATGATACCACCACTGGCACTGTAGCCACCGCTGTGCACTCTGCCTTATCTGGGGTAGCCTTGGATGTGTACACATAGGAGTGATGCCAGGACTGCAAATGATTGGCATGCCATCTTAGTTATACAGCTAAGTGGCCCATGCAATAGATCTCAGCTCGAGTGCTATAATTGGATCTTTATGAATATGAGTGTGGCAGAAAAGGTGTTTAGACTAATACGTTCCACGATGCGTGCATTTGAAAGTGTACACAGTATTAGTATAGCCAATTTCTTCAGGATAGTGGCTATTTCTTGACCTGTTCGCGGTCTGGTCTTTGCAAGTTTCCTCTTCACGAAAGGCTGATGCATGGTGTCACACAATGCATAAACAGCCCAAAAGAAATCTTCCCAAGAAAAATATTTGCTTTCTAAATGCAGTGCAGTCATCATATGGGAAACATTTTGTGGGAAAATTTTGCAGCGTTGCTTATGATTGGACAGAGCATGGCGGATTCAGCAACGCAGTGTTGGAGAACGCACGGCGGCGGGTTCAGCAACGCCTGCTTTTGTTGTTGTTGCCTTTTATTTCTACTGCAGGACACAGCATTATTACAGTATTTAGTTTATGCTTTGACAATCTTTCGTGACATCAGATAATTTCTTACAGTTCTAGCCTTTCTGCACATCATCTTGGCTTTCCACATGAAATCGAGCAATGACATTATGTGCCATCAAGTTAATTACGAGATATGTTTACATGGTTAAGAAAAACTGACTGTCAACAACCCAAACCACAAATAAAGATCAGAAAATGAGGGGTGAAGTGATGTTTTTGTTGGTCCTGTGTACCTTTATGATTTAATTGAATAGGTTTCACGGCCAATCTGGCAATAGAACATGAAAATCATGGGTTGAATAAGAACAAATCAAGTACAGATTTCCATTTAATCGCCTCTTAAGAATGACGTAGAACGGAAATGCGGTGGATTTTTCCATTAACCTTATCCAGGGTACCGATCGTTATCGGAGTAGCAGCAATCCCAGCATAGCAATCTCTGTGCATCATGATAATTATTGATATACGTGTGCTACATAGAAACACCATTCCAGCACAATCCCCCAAAAGCTTCAGCAATCGGCCTATTTAAATAGTCGTGAAAGCCTCATGTTAAAACTAAAACATGAGTTATTTTGCAAAAGCAACGGAGGTCATCTTGGCCGCGTGCATATTTTGATAGCAGCCATGGTAGTTTGTAACTTGCAGAACATACACGAGACGCACTGAAATTTAATGGCAGTCATATTAATACTCCAATATATATTTAAAAGAGGGTACGACAAAGCACCAGTTAAGAATCAACCTGAGCATTATGATATAATTTATGCAACCCAGCGAAGACGCTAGCGGCATAGTGTCGGATTGCTTCACAGCCTCACATGGCGGTGGTACAGAGCAAACCACGTGGCACGCACATACTAGACGGGAAAACAGACAAACGACTGCGAATCACTCTGAAGGGCTGAACTGTATGCCTACAATGGGAAAGAAATAATTTAGAAAAAAATTGATTGACTCACTGTCAACAAACTGTCGTGCAATGTGACGCACAAAAGTTTTTGCCTTCTTTCTCACAGCCATGCTTGTAAAATGGAGAAGTGCTCCAATGAACAGTAAGGTATTCTCCCCTGGTTATATACGTACCCTCAGTTTTAAAAAAAAGACCAAGATATAGTAAAATTATCATTATATCACAAAATTTTAATAGAATATTATATACTTTGATTTGTTTTGGTTTTTTTCTTACTGTGAATACGAAAATAATGATGCAGAATATTGCATTCTGGGAAGGAGTGAATTTGTTGGTTAGAGCTCTGTTAGAAGTGAGGTGGCCCTTAGTCTCAGAAGTGCGCCCGCAAGAGCACATGGATGCATGTTCCGATCAGTTATGATGATGTCTGCGATCGGAACATTCTTATAATACGTCGACTTCATCAATAACGATCCCTCGTTAGACGGATGATGTCTCTGGAAGATCGTGAAAGCACCTCATGTGAGACTCTTCTATGTTTTATAGTCGTCGATCATGCCGGGGTTGTTGTAATGTTGAACAGAAGGATATTTGTTATTGTTTACTAAAAATTCGATTTGTTTCTTTCAGATGGAATGAATGGCTTGCCGAGGCCACCATCGGACGGTCAGCTGGACAAGAAACGCAGAAACTACAAATTGATCATTGACCCATTTCTGCACAGAGGACAACCTCAGAGAGTGTACCGTTTTGATGGAGTTTCCTTGGTAAGACGAGTCTCTTGGGCGGCATTCGTCGTACTCAATGCCATCAAAGTGCCAATCGTGGCACCATAGGATGAGTTATCTGTTGCAGTGAATGGCCACGCTACTGCCACGGTGAATCTTCCATTTGGCGTTGGCATAGGAAGGCAACATCAGATTCACTGGAAGCAGAATGAAACCATGCAAGCAAGGGGTCTCTACTCTTCTTTCGGAACCCGAGATCTAGTTAGCTAGGCAAGGAACAAAGATGTATTCACAGCCCAACGTTAGAAAGAATGTCCTTTCATTGAAATCAGTCAAGGTGTTCAGCTTGTTTGAAGAACTGGAAATGTTGACAAACCATGCTCCATGGCCAGGATTAATTCATAGTTGCCTCCCTTTCTTAGTTTATGTTCCGTTTCCGTGCTGGAGACAGAAGAAAGTCTGACATGTGTTAGAGCAGTGACAGCATAGTTGGAGATCCATCTGACAGCATTGCAGTGCTGGTGTTCTGAGTCCATACTGGTGTTTGTCATAAAATCTGCAAGTTAGAAGAGAAGTTCATGTTCTTGGATCAAGAGGTCTTTCATTTGAAGGTATCCAGCTTATATGACATTTTGATCCCTGTATTTGTGATCCTGCTTACTGAGATGCACATTTTCAAGAGAGCCATGCCTGTTGACATAGCATATTTTGAGAAAAGTAGTGAGTCCTTAGAATGGCCAGTCAAAGACCATTTTAGTTTCTTTTTCTAAGAGGACAGTGTGTCCTAAACACAATTTGTCAAGTTTTTAAAACGAATAAATGCCTGAAGTGTTGCCAGTTCCTTGCTTTTAGCAATGGTGCTTAGGTACCAGTGATATTTAGTTTTGCTTCATGCAGAGTTCCAAAGGAAAGAAAGTAATGAGACGAATGAGATAGAAAAAGTGGTATATTGACACACCTTTCTCCTAACCATGCAGTAACTGAGGTTTAAAAAAAATAATACTGTAACCGTCTGTAGTCTGGTTTCTTTTGAGCAGGATACTGCCCCTATGAGAATGATGCTGTTGTCTTCTATTTAAAGAAACTCATATGTTGTAAAGGACATAAACAATGGCCTGTAACTGATCAAATGCCTGTAGTGTCTGCTTTGATTGTATGACAAGTGGACACTTCTTTTGGGTGTGGATTTTGATTGCATTAGCTTTTCAGTGGCCACTTGCTTGGTACGGCCTACACGGAAGGAAGTTGCTGCTTGATAGCATAGCCCTATAGTCTACTGGCCTGTGTCAGTGAGGTAAACTTTTTAGCAAAGTAAGTTTATTAGCCATCTAGGGCTATGTTGGAGCATCTCATTTTCTGTCTCTATATCTCTCCCTCAGCTAGCTTTCTTGTCTCTCCATCTTTCTAATGATCTGTCTTTCAGCTCACTCACCTACCTACCCACCAGCCTGACATCCTTTTGTTTATGTGTGTGTGTGTGTGTGTTTGTGTGTGTGTGTGTGTGTGTGTGTGTGTGTGTGTGTGCATGCTTGCTCGCATTGTCTTCCTTGTGTTGGAGTGAGCAAAGGGGTATCATGGCTTATTTAACTTTACTTGTGTGCATGCAGAAACATGCATGCGTACATGGCTAAATGAACGCAGAAACATGATGAGGTTGCTTTTACATGTGTGTGTGTGTGTGTGTGTGTGTTGAGAGAGGAAACTATATATGTGAAGGATTGTAGGCAGCAAAGCATGGGAAATCTTGCAGTTGAATGAGGTGTGTCTGGGTCTGTTGACAGGATGGACGGCCTGTGGAACTGCGAGATCCAAGGCCGCAGTTCCGTCGCCTGTGGCATGCCGCCAAGCTCCTGGATCTCCCCATACCTCGCTTCAAGGTCTGTGTGTTTCTCTCACAACAATGTTGTGGCTTACTTCGCTTGACAGAGTTATTACTCGCTGACAGATAGGAGACTGGAGTCTTTCTTTATATTTCTTTTTTTCTTTTCTTTTGTACCTTTTTCTCAGAACTCTAAAGGTCCTGTAAGTCATTCATGTGTTTCATTCCCCACTCCTGTAAGGATTATGCAATTTGTAGGAAACAAATCAGTCAAGTAACAGCCGGGGGGGGGGGGGGGGGGGGGGGGGGGGGGGGGGCACAGGATTGAGCAGAGTGGGTGGTAATGGGCGGTACAGGATCTTAGGAGGTAACGTAAATGGTGTGTAATTGTACTTTGAGGGAAGCCTGTGATAGAATGATGTCTTTATAGAGAAAGATTTATGTCACTTGTCAGGGTTGAGTTTCCACAATTTTGATGGCACACTGTATGTATTATGTGAAAGATACATTTTGGTGAAGTTAATCCTATTTTAGCTGTGCTAGGATAAGTGTGACTGACAGCCCAAATTGGCATCCAGTGCAAATGAGATGAAGGCCAAGTACTGTGAGCAGGTTCCATGAAAGGATATTTTATCTGTAGTCATGCACTGCTCACTATGCTTCACCTTGATTGTAAACATTTTTGGTCCTAATTTTTGCAAATGTCTGAAGGAGACTAGTTATGAGCTTTTTGTGGTTCAGATTGAGCTGCTTAGGTCTTGATGTTGTAAACTTTTCTTTGATAAGCCAAAGTATCTGAGGTACAGTTTCTGTTGGAAACCTCTCTTCCAAAGATTGATCCTGTTGTACTCAAACACTTCATCTTCCCAGACATATTCTTGGTCATATGCACCTAGATGAAGGTGAAATAGAAATGAAGACATTTCTGCAGAGTATTCTCAATATGATTCAAAGCTTTTGGGAAGATTTTGATGTTGTAGGAATAAATACAGAGAAATAAATTGATGCATGTTTATCAGTAAAAGCAAATTTTGGCCTGAGGTCTAGAACATATCAGATGTATGCAGAACTGGTAGATTTCATTTACACCCCACTCCATCAACCCCACTCTTCCCCCACCCCCAACCCCTGACACACAGTCACACACACATGGAAGTGCGCGCGCACACACACACACACACACACACACACACACACACACACACACACACACACACACACACACACACACACACACACTTACTCACTCAGTGTTTTTGTCAGAAAAGGTTTCACCATTTTCAGTTTGCATTTTTAACACGGGACATGAAATTGATTAACAAGTAAAGGGGTACCCATGGCATATGCATGGTGTGTCTATTACTTTTCAGTATGACCAGTTTTACGTTGGAGTTCCTCCTGCCAAGGAGGTGAGCTTCAGGAACCTGAATGACAACATCAACAAGGACTTCCTAGAGAACATGTGCAAGGTGTTTGGGAGCCTGGATGAGACCAAGATCTACTACAATCCCAAAAACAAGAAGCACATGGGCATTGGAAAGGTATGAGGCCAACCTTTCATGTTTAGTCATAGTGGTAATGAATGCTCTGAGAAGGGGATTTTCTGGGTAGAAAAATTCCAGGGAAGGGTAGGTACTAGTTCGGTTGCTGCTGAAATACCTTGTAGAAGGGTTGTTAGAGAAGGTCATATTTAACCCAGGTGATGGAAAGATTTGATGTAATACTTGGGAGAGTGAAGTATCTTGATGATGTGCAATTAGTTTGAAAATGTCATTTTTGCATTTTATCAGAAATGCACTAAATTCTTGAGAGAGAGAGAGAGAGAGAGAGAGAGAGAGAGAGAGAGAGAGAGAGAAAGCTATATATGAGGCAAGCATCATCAATTGTGGAAGTTTCTGTCTGTGTACTGAGGAGTGGGACATCTGTATGGTATGTCAGCAGTCCATGCAAGGGATAAGAAAGGTATTCTAGGGTTGGCTAATTTTTTGTTTTGGGGGGGGGGGGGGATGGCAAGGTTTAACAGGTTTGCCTGTTGGGTAGTTTCTTTACTGAACTTGTTACATTTCTTTTTATTATAACTGCTACCTTTGCTGCAAGATATGTTTCAACGCAAGCGTAGATTATCAAAGAGATGTGTCTGGAGCCAGAATTATCAAGAAGCAGGAGCATTTCATTTGCTGTTCTCTCCTAGTTCATCTGACTTGAAATTAGGGTAATAGTTTCAAGCCAGTGGTCAATTCTTGTGGGCTGAAATACAAATTTTACCCATACTCTGTTGTTCCCTTCATAAGTTTAGAGGTCATTGCATACAGATTCACACTTCACTATCATAACTATGTTTCCCCCCACCCAACCCCCTCCATATGTAGTGCTGCTGTATCTCCACCCAGAAGCTAATCTGTAGTTGCTGTTAATGCCATGTACCTGGGGTGTGACAGCCAGGCCTTGTGTGTGCAGGTGGTGTTCACATCGTCCAGGTGTGCCAAGGCCTGTGCAGACAAGCTGAATGGCACCACCAAGATGGGCAACATCATGCAGGTTGTGGTGGACACCATGGGTACGTGTGGCCAGGTCTTCATGCCATGAGCGTGTTCCACCTCCAAATGCCAAGCAGTATTTGCACCACAAGTGATACTAGGCTGAATTCTCCAGCTTCATCACACAGAATGCTTTCTGTCGTCTTTGTGAAATGACTGACAGAAAAGGTGTCTCAATCTGCCATGACGGGGAAATCTCTTCGGCTGTAGGCTGTTGTGTTATGAATATTACACACTAAGCAAGTGAGCCTTGTCAGCTGCAGAGGGGAAAAATCTAGCTGGTGGCACATGTGGTCAGTAACGCCCACTCTGCTCATTGGATATGATGTAAGCAAGGTGACTGTCAGCATCTGGGAGCTTGATGGAACAGGAACTCTCTGCAGTAATGTGAGCAGAAGGCAGTATACTAACATGTTTATGATGCTGATTAGAGATGTGTGAAAGCTTGGGTTTTGGTTAGACTTCCACAGGCGGGCCACACTAGTGGACTCGTCTGAGGAGAGGGGTGCAGGAAAGACAGCAAAGATGACATAACACACAAGCTGATGGGCCACAGCATCTCATTTGTTGTATTTTCACATGGGCATTTTCAAGTATAAACACCTATACAAAACGCAGCCAATGAATTAGATTTTGTGGCCGGTCAGCTTGTGTGTTATGTAATCTTTGCTCTTTCCCACACCCCTCTCCTTGGATGAGTCCACTGATGTGGTCCACCTGTGGAAGTCTAACCTGGGATTTGTTAATGGTTTTTGACTCACATGCGAAGCAAAAGTGAGTCTATGTACTCAGCCGTGTCGTCCGTCCGTCCGTCCGTCCGGGCGTAAAAAACTTAAACGTTGGATTTTTCTCGGAGACTATTAAGTCTATCAACACCAAATGTGGCATGATGGTGTATGATGACAAGGCCTCAAAAAACATACACAGTGACTTGACCTTGCTTCAAGGTCAAGGTCACAGGAGCCGTAAATGTGGTCTCAAAAACAGTCATTTTTCACATTTTCCCAATTTTCTCCCACGTTATTGAGAATGGCGACCTTAGCTACAAGTGGTATATAGGTCAAAGCAAGCTTTATCTTTTGATACCAGTTTGGTTGACCTTGCTTCAAGGTCAAGGTCACAGGAGCTCTTCAAAGTTGGATTGTATACATATTTTGAAGTGACCTTGACCCTGAACTATGGAAGATAATTGTTTCAAACTTAATAATTATGTGGGGCACATGTTATACTTTCATCATGAGACACATTTGTTTACATATCATCAAGGTCAAGGTCACTTTGACCCTTATGAAATGTGACCAAAATGGGGTAGTGAACCACTAAAAGTGACTATATCTCATGGTAGAAAGTGCCAATAAGCACCATTGTGCTTCCTATGTCTTGAATGAACAGCTTTGTGTTGCATGACCTTGGATGACCTTGACCTTGGGTCAAGGTCACATGTATTTTGGTAGGAAAATGTGTAAAGCATTTCTTTGTGTATGATGTCATTGGTAGGTTTAGTTGTTTGACCTTGACCTTGAAGGTCACCTGAAGGTCAAGGTCATGTAAAGGTCAAGGTCAAGCATGTGAGTCGTATGGGCTTTGCCCTTCTTGTTTGTTGTGTCATAAAGGGATCTTTGCCATGATTACATACTTGGCTGCTTGCAGGCAAAGAGAGGCAGCAGTGGATTGAGGAAATCCTGTGTGAAGGGATGAAGAGTCGTGCGGACCAGTCGAGCAGCTTCATGGGAAACCTTGCGTCTGAGTATGGATCAGAGGCCTATGATCCAGGAGACACTGACTTTGATTACGGTAGAAATCCGTATGACATGAATCATGCCATGTCAGAAACATCATCTGTCCTCTCAGATCAGAGCTTCTCTGCACACTCAGAATCTGGCTACTCATCCAGCACTCCAGTCGGCGGCTACCGCATGGATGGCTACAACAACACGCCATACTCGGGTGGCAACCACTATGGGTCCCACTATGGGGGTCCTCAAAGCCAGCACCACAGCGGACATCACAGCGGCCACCATGGTGGTCAAAGTGGGCATCACAGTGGTCATCACGGATCCCACCATAGTTCCCACCTCAGTGGACACCTCCCCAACCACCACCCACCCCCCTTGCACAACACTCACCCACACTCGGGCTCACAGTTTCCCGGGCACAAGGGCTTTTCCAAGCCCCCTCCCAACGTCCCCCCTCCTCCTTTTGGGTTCCCCAACTTTCCCCCTCCTCCTCTGGATGGTAACTGTGCCCCACCCCCACAGTGCCCCCCTGAGCCTCATCCCCCCCTCCCTGAAACAAGCTACCCCCCACCTGGGCCACCTCCAGAAAGGAACGAGTGGGGATGGCAACAGGGGAAAGAGGAGGAGAAGTCGTGGGGGCGGGAGCGGGAGCGGGGCAGGGAAAAGGACAGGCAGAGCGACTGGGACAGGAATCGGCACCATGACTCGCGCAGCCACAGTGGAAGCCACAGCAGTCATGGCAGCCATAGCCGCCACCGGGACAGTCGCCACCACAGGGATCGGGTGGACGAGGACAGGTCCTCGTCTCGGGAGAGAGACCGAGAGCACTCCAGGGAGAACCGACGGCGGGAGAAACCCCCTCCTCAGCCTCCTCCTCCCCCCCAGCCCCCTGAGCCTCCCCACATGGACAATGATGATGAGCCGAGGTTCATGAGTCTGGAGTCCCGCATCCAGAGTCTGCTGCAGGCTGGCGGTGGCCTCTCCGAGGACGTCAGTTGTTCCACAGACTCTTCCAGCTCCTCCAGACCCAGTGAACCTCCCCCCTCTGTCACTGAGCCAAGCTGGGACCGATCCCCACACCTTCGCATTCATAATGCCACACCTGAGGATAGTTCCTGGCCCCAGGGGAACAGCTCTCTGGGGCATGGGGAACGGACCAATCACCATGGGGACCACAGGTCCACCCCCAACACTACAGATGCTCAGCCAGCTGTGGCACCCCCCCTCCCCCCTAACCCCCCTCACCTCCCTCCACCCTCTGGGGACAACAATGACACGTGTGATATGGAAATTGACAACGAGGACAATTATGACGATGACCGCATGAGTCTGTCGTCCATCAGCAGTGGTGAGGAAAAGCTGGAGGTGAACCCTCCACTGACCTCCATCACTGCGGACAAAACCAACGGCCCCCCACAGCTGAATCCATCAGTGTCCACTGCTGACTTTTCCCGCCCCCCTCCAGGCTACCTTCCCAACTTGCCCAATCCATGGGGAGGGAGAGGCCTTCTGCCCAATCCAAATCCTTTCAGTGCCAGTGGGCTTCTGGGAGCTCTGGGGAGCTTGTTGCCCAATGGCCACTTCAACAATGCTTTCCTCAGTCAAGTGCAAAATCTTACTGCCATCCCTGCCCCAACAAGTGTGGCCAGTGACTCGACATTGGCGAAAGTTGAGAAGGAACCTGATCTCATAGACAGTGAAAAGTGCATGCTTGTGTTGAACGCTTTTGTGACAGAGCTGACGTCAGTCATGCAGAAGGACTTGGTTAAAAAAATGATCGAGAACTCAGCCTTTAAGACTTTTGAAAAATGGTGGGATGAGCAGGACGGGAAAGCAAAGGTAAGTACTTGGGAGAGGTGTTTTAAAATTCTTCTTTCTTTTCTTTTATTTTTTGTGTGTCTTGAGAATAGTTTTTAATTCACATGTGAGGCAGTGATCTGGTTCAAGGAGTTGAACATATGGCAGGAGCCAAGAAAACCATGAAATTGATATCTTCTTCATGCTTGCAGGTGCCATTGCTTGCAAAGTTTCTGTTTTTTTCATTTCAAATCCACATATGGATCTGAGTGATACTCGCCAATGAATTTGACCAAAAGGTCAAGATCACTGGTTTCAAGGTCGTTCATGACTACTTGGGTCAAAAGCCAAAAACATAGGAATTTTTTCATAAACAATATGACCTTGGAAATCAAGACTTCATACTTTGTGGAATACGATGTCCTTCAACCTTGGATACCCCATTTGGTTGATTTCAGCAGAGGTCAAGGTTGATGGAACTGTTTTTCATATATGTACATTAACTTAAGAATTTTCTCAGTCACAAAGACAGCTAACCTTTATCAAACATACAGTGTAAAAAAAAAGTAGAGGATATTGATATAAATGAGACTATAACCAAATTCCGTTTATAATCAGAGACTTGCTTTGTTTCATTATGGATGCAACAGCATGTTAACAACATTTTCAAAGCAAAAATCAACAACAAAATTAGTCACGTGATGTTTTACAAGCTTCCCCTCAAAGCAGGGTGACATTTCAAAAATAACAAAAGTTCTGAAAGTCTCTAATAACGGGTTGGGCCTCCGTTAACGGTCAAACAGGCTGTGCAGCGCCTCCTCATGCTGTTGATGTGCTGCCTGATGGTTGCTTGAGGAATTGCAGCCCATTCCTGCTGAAGGACAAGGGCCAGCTGCTGAAGGTTCTGGGGAGCTGGAACGACATCCCGGACACGTCTCCCCAGAAAGTCCCACAGGTTTTCAATAGGGGACAGGTCGGGGGACATCGATGGCCATGGCAGGGAATTGATCTGCCGTCTTTGCAGGTGATTCCTGACGACATTTGCTCGATGAGCTGGGGCATTGTCGTCCTGCAAGATGAATCCCGGCCCATGGCGGCGTGCAAAGGGCACAACAAGTGGATCAATGATGTTGTCCCGGTAGTAGACACCATTGACATTGCCCTGGCACACATGAAGGAGCGTTCTGCCAGTGCTGGTGATGCCACCCCACACCATAACGCTGCCCCGTCCAAAGCGGTGGTGAGCAATCATGTTGTCCTGATGATAACGGTCTCCATGATGCCTCCAAACCCGCACCAGGCCATCGTTGAAGTCCAGATCGAACCTCGATTCGTCCGAAAACATCACGTCACCCCATAGGCGCCTGGTCCATCGTTGGTGGGTGCGGCACCAGGCGCTTCTTGCTTGGCGATGGCGTGGTGTGAGAGGCAACACTATCCGTGGTCTAAAGGCGTTCACCTGAGCGTTGTGCAACCGGTTTCGGATGGTCTGGGCGGAGACTTGAACCCCTGCTACCCGTTGGAGGTGTTGTCTCAACCGGGTAGCACTTTGGGTGTTGTTTCGTTGAGCATGATTGGTGATGATCAAGTCTTGACGACGGGTGGTTATTCTTGGTCGCCCACTTCTAGGCCTGTCGACAACTTCTCCGGTATTACGGTAACGGTTCCACAGTCTGCTGATGACAGACTGTGAAACACCAAGGTGTCTTGCCACGTTCACCTGCGTACTTCCGGTCTGTAGCATTCCGACTCCGACCCATCTTTGGTCTTCTCTTAGCCGCTGCATGATTTCAACTGAAGTTTTGACCGACTGTGTGGCTAGCACACACTTGCCAGGAGTGAGTACAGTCAAAATTATTTGATTTGCACGTGTTTTTGACGCACAAAACCTTTGTGTGAAAATGGGGCATTGACCCCAAACTGCCTTGCGTTAATTGACTTTTTTGCATGAGCATCCAGGAACTAGGTCAATGGTGTGAAAATGTAGGGCAATGGGGTGGCTATCCATGACCATCAATAAATAATTCCTGCCTTCTAAGATTCATCTGATTTTTATGCTTCAAACTCAATATCCCCTACTTTTTGTGAACACTGTAGTTAAAGAATGGTTAGCGGAAAGTCCTTTCCAGGCATTCACTCCTAGAGTACCTTGACTTGGCTTACATCACAATAATGAATATTAACAAATTCTCAGATGCCTCTTTCTTACTCTAACCTGACCAGAGGTTATAGAATTTCCGGGGCATGTAAAATTGTTTTTGTAACTTAGAAGTTTGCCTAAGGGGCATACTGGACATTCATCATCATCATCATCATCATCATCATCATCATCATCATCATCATCATCTGCCATGGGGTCAGGAGATGTGAAATGTATGGCATGATCTGTCTAACGTGGCATATAATTTCAATTTGATTATGTCCATTTGCGCTTTTAGATCTCTGTTTATCTTTATTCCAGTGTAGCATACATATGGTTATATTAGTTGTCCTCAAAAGTAATTTTTGACTCTTGTAGTCTTGAACAGAAATCCCATTTTATGGCTGAGCACATAATCTCCTTCAGGCAGCATTGTAGTGATGGTAGAGCCATGCCCCAGGAAATGGCACCAGTCCGCACTGGCACCAAATCTACTTCTTGAAATGCCATATCTTGGGTGGCTGTGCATCTAGTCAAAATCTGCAGCTTTTTATATATAAATGTTTTGTAGATATTATTAGGCTTTACTGACATAAAGTAGCCCCACTACTGTATGGAATCACCTGCACTGAGCTTTTCTTTTCCATGCTCCCCTGTCCCCTTTTACTCCATGCTCCCTGTTTATGCTTCCCTTTTTTGACTCACATGCGAAGCGAAAGTGAGTCTATGTACTCACCCGTGTCGTCCGTCCGGGCGTCTGGGCGTCCGGGCTTCCGGGCGTCCGTGAAAATCCTTTAACGTTGGATTTTTCTCGGAGACTATAAAGTAAAGGTAAAGGTAAAGGTGTGGTTTTTTATAGCGACTTACACCCTTTGTCAGGGTCTCAAACCGCTTACACTTTACCCCCTGATCACTGGGCATCTTCATCAATCCTCACTGGTACCTCACAACAAACATAGTGACAGACATTTAAGACGCACACAGTCAGGTACCAGCACCAACTCCGCTCCCTGGGGAGTATTCCAACCCGATGCTGGCGCTTGGCCGCATACAAGGGTTAATCGCACAACGTTTTTGCCAATATTGCCCTCACAGGTACCCGGTTTTACTCCTGGGTGGGGAGAAACAATGCGAGTTAAGCATCTTGCTCAAGGATGCAACTCTGGAAACCGCGCAGCTTCGAACGCCGTACCCACTGGCCGCAAGCGACTGTAGGTCCAGCGCGCTAACCACTCGGCCACAGAGTCTATCAACACCCAATTTGGCATGATGGTGTATGATGACAACGCGTCAAAAAACATACACAGTGACTTGACCTTGCTTCAAGGTCAAGGTCGCAGGAGCCATAAATGTTGTCTAAAAAACAACCATTTTTCACATTTTCCCAAGTTTCTCTGAAGTTTTTGAGATTGGATACCTGACCTATATATGGTGTATAGGGCAAAGTAATCCCTATCTTTTGATACCAGTTTGATTGACCTTGCTTCAAGGTCAAGGTCACAGGAGCTCTTTAAAGTTGGATTGTATACATATTTTGAAGTGACCTTGACCCTGAACTATGAAAGATAACTGTTCCAAACTTCATAACACTGTAGTACACATGTTATACTTTCATAATAGGTCACCTGTGTTGTCCGTCCGGGCGTCCAGGTGTCCGTCCGGGCGTCCGGGCAGACCGGGCGTCCGGGCGTCCTTTAATCCGTAAAAAACTTTAACGTTGGATTTTTCTCGGAGAATATTAAGTCTATCAACACCCAATTTGGCATGATAGTGTAGGATGATAAGGCGTACAAAAGCATATACAGTGACTTGACCTTGCTTCAAGGTCAAGGTCACAGGACCTTGACCCTGAACTATGGCAGATAACTCTTCCAAACTTTATAACATTGTAGTACACATGTTATACTTTCATCATGAGACACATTTGGTCACATATCATCAAGGTCAAGGTCACTTTGACCCTTATAAAATGTGACCAAAATGGGGTAGTGAACCACTAAAAGTGACCATATCTCATGGTAGAAAGTGCCAATAAGCACCATTGTGCTTCCTATGTCTTGAATGAACAGCTTTGTGTTGCATGACCTTGGATGACCTTGACCTTGGGTCGAGGTCACATGTATTTTGGTAGGAAAAATGTGCAAAGCAGTTCTTAGTGTATGATGTCTTTGCTAGGTTTTGTTGTTTGACCTTGATCTTGAAGGTCACCTGAAGGTCAAGGTCATGTAAAGGTCAAGGTCATGTAAAGGTCAAGGTCAAGCATGTGAGTCGTATGGGCTTTGCCCTTTGTTTGCCATGCTCCTCTCTTTTCTCATTTTCCATGCTCCTCTTTTTCCTCTCTTTTCATGCTGCCCTTTTTCCTCTTTTCATGCTGCCCTTTTTCCTCTTTTCATGCTGCCCATTTTCCTCTTCTTCCATGCTCCACTTTTCCCACTTTTTCCACGACCCCCTTTTCCCCTCTCTTTCCAAGCTTCCCCTTTTTCCTCTCTTTCCAAGCTTCCCCTTTTTCCTCTTTCCATGCTCCCCTTTTCCCTCTCTTTCCATGCTCCCCTTTTTCCTCTCTTTCCATGCTCCACTTTTCCCTCTCTTTCCAAGCTTCCCCTTTTTCCTCTCTTTCCATGCTTCCCCTTTTCCTCTCTTTTCAAGCTCCCCTTTTTCCTCTTTCCATGCTCCCCTTTTCCCCTCTCTTTCCATGCTCCCCTTTTTCCTCTCTTTCCATGCTCCCATTTTCCCTCTCTTTCCATGCTCCACTTTTTCCACGACTCCCTTTTCCCTCTCTTTCCATGCTCCCCCTTTTCCTCTCTTTCCATGCTCCCCTTTTCCCTCTCTTTCCATGCTCCCCTTTTCCCTCTCTTTCCAAGCTTCCCCTTTTTCCTCTCTTTCCATGCTCCCCTTTTTCCTCTCTTTCCATGCTCCACTTTTCCCTCTCTTTCCATGCTCCACTTTTCCCTCTCTTTCCATGCTCCCCTTTTTCCTCTCTTTCCATGCTCCACTTTTCCCTCTCTTTCCATGCTCCCCTTTTCCCTCTCTTTCCATGCTTCCCTTTTCCTCTTTTTTCCGTGCCCCCTTTTCCCTCTTTTCCCAAGCTCCCTTTTCCCTCATTTTCCATTGCCCCCCCCCCCCTCCTCCCCATTACAACACATCAGTGACACCCTGTACAATTGCAGGCACAGAAGGCACCGGCTGTGGCAGAGAAAGCTGCAACTGACCAGACAGCAGCTGCTGTCGTTCCTGCAAAACCAGCGCCTCCGCCGGCAGCATACGCCGCTTCCAGCCTTGAGTCCTTCCTGGCAGGGGAGGGGCACCTGGAGGCCATCCGGGGGGGCATGCTTGGCTTGCGGGGGGGCATCCCCAAACTGCCCTCCTTCAAGGTGAAGACCTGTCTTGATGCGCAAGTCGTTGTAATCTCTGTGGAGGTGAAATTCCTCAGACAGCAGCTCAGCATCCAGAGATGTAAAGGTGAACTGGCTGGCTGTTCTGCATCTAGCATTGATCTGCTGTGATGAGAATGTAAAAAGTGTCCTTCTTTGAATCTTGTTTGTGCTGAAATGTGAATGCATGGAGAAGAAGACATGAGGGAAAAGGAGGCAGCTGCACTGCGCTGGTTTTAGCATGGCATCCCCCCCCTGATCCTCCAGTGCTCCTGTCCTGTCTGTGACCAGATGAGAGGTAGACCTTCCCCATCCAAACTGTGTCCACACTGTCATAGGCCCCTGTGTCCACACTGTCATAGGCCCCTGTGTCCACACTGTCATAGGCCCCTGTGTCCACACTGTCATAGGCCCCTGTGTCCACACTGTCATAGGCCCCTGTGTCCACACTGTCATAGGCCCCTGTGTCCACACTGTCATAGGCCCCTGTGTCCACACTGTCATAGGCCCCTGTGTCCACACTGTCATAGGCCCCTGTGTCCACACTGTCATAGGCCCCTGTGTCCACACTGTCATAGGCCCCTGTGTCCACACTGTCATAGGCCCCTGTGTTCAGATGAGAGGTAGACCTTCCCCATCCAAACTGTGTCCACACTGTCATAGGCCCCTGTGTCCACACTGTCATAGGCCCCAGTGTCCACACTGTCATAGGCCCCTGTGTTCAGATGAGAGGTAGACCTTCCCCATCCAAACTGTGTCCACACTGTCATAGGCCCCTGTGTCCACACTGTCATAGGCCCCAGTGTCCACACTGTCATAGGCCCCTGTGTCCACACTGTCATAGGCCCCTGTGTCCACACTGTCATAGGCCCCTGTGTCCACACTGTCATAGGCCCCTGTGTCCACACTGTCATAGGCCCCTGTGTCCACACTGTCATAGGCCGCTGTGTCCACACTGTCATAGGCCCCTGTGTCCACACTGTCATAGGCCCCTGTGTCCACACTGTCATAGGCCCCTGTGTCCACACTGTCATAGGCCCCTGTGTCCACACTGTCATAGGCCCCTGTGTCCACACTGTCATAGGCCCCTGTGTCCACACTGTCATAGGCCCCTGTGTCCACACTGTCATAGGCCCCTGTGTCCACACTGTCATAGGCCCCTGTGTCCACACTGTCATAGGCCCCTGTGTCCAGATGAGAGGTAGACCTTCCCCATCCAAACTGTGTCCACACTGTCATAAGCCCCTGTGTCCACCTCTGCTGTATGCTTCTAGCATCCTGGCTGTTCTTGACTTGCCAGTGACTGTCACGTCTCGGACCGCAGTTCTGATGCAGAGTGTGTGAATACATACATGTATCTGTCACAGTGAGGAAATAGATTATGCACTGCTTGAGAGATGAAAATGATAAGAAGTTCTGGTTGGTTTGGAGTGCTATTGGCTACTTTCCCTATCTTGTGTCCCCCTGTGGGTTCGGGGTAAGAATTGACCCACCGGGCCTCCCTACGCGATTCATAAGAGGCGAATAACTAGAGACACCGTGACATGATTTCCGTTTACTCTATACTGCTCTAGGGATTGTCGTTCTTAGTGGCCTTACATAGCCTTCAAAGGCTGATAGGCTATAAAACACCATCCATCCATCTATCTCTATCTTGTGTGTGTGTGTGCCCGCGCACGTTCGTGCATGCGTGTGTGAGTGTGTGTGTGTGTGAAACAAGTAACAATACAGCAGCAGTGTACAGTCTTATGTTGTTGGCTGATCTTTTGAGAATCCCACACCTTTTCAGTCTTAGTCAAATTGGATACGATAAGGGTTTGTCTGTCAATTGAATTTGTTAAGTAGGTAGATTAGACTTGGGTTTGTACCCTTGCTTTCACACTGGGTCTTGTGCTTTCAGAGAAAATATCTTCCACCGTCACCCCAGGAGGATGAAGACACCAAGCTTTCTGAAAGCAAGCAAGAAGAGGAGGAAGAAGAAGAGGAAGAAGAAGAAGAAGGAGAAGAAGAAGACTCCAGCAGTGGTAAGTGGAGTGAAATTTGCCAAGTCTTCGGCTAGAAGAAAACTTTGATAACAGTTGAGATTGTGATGCATTGTAATGGCATGATTGATTACCTAAGCTTGCACGGCCAGGGTCCTGTAATTGATTTCACAAATTGTACTGTCATTTCAAAAAGGCGCTACGTTTTCTTATGCTTCTGTGGAACTTTTTTTAAAAAACCCTTCCACAGTTCTTTAAATGCAAATTCATTATATATATTTTTTATGCTAAAATAATTGCCCCAAAGCAAAATGTTGCAGTGCTCATTGCAAAATCATGAGGAGGAAGTTAGGCAACATGTGAATGTCACAGAAGGTGTAAATTGCATGAGGCATGTTGCCAAAGCTGAGAGATTTACATTAGAAACAAGAAAAGTATTCAGAGAGGAATGCTCTCACAGGGAACTCCTGTGTAGCCAGTCTGAGGTTGGAAAACTAGCTCTAGTGTCAAAGAAAGCATTTTCACTCAGTGCTCCTCTTGAAAGCTCTGGGAAATGGAAGTGAGGTGACATTTAGAGGTTTCATGGAGATCGAACAACTATCTGAAGCATTGAAAGTGCTGAACTTTTTGCAAACATACTTAAACCATTCTTTCGTGTTAGGATTTTGAGTAATGCCAAACCTTACAGAACTGTAGGCTCAGCTTGCCAACGTGTTGTGTGTGATTCAGCTAAGTGTTTTGAAAGAGATTTCCTGGGCTGATCATGACGGGGCCCTACTAGTCCAGTGATTAGAGCACTCACCCGCTGTCACTTGCAGCAAGCAGTTTGAAGCTGTGCAGATTCTAGCGTGGCATCCTTGGGCACAGTGTTTTATTCCCATTACCTCTCCTACCTAGGAGTTATACTGGTTACAATGGCAACCTGTGGTGAAATGCCCCACGAAAAATTTACTCTGAGAAGAAAAAAAAGAGTAGAGATGATGATGATGCTGATGATTTTCAGATCAAGAAGACAGTCTCTCCAGACAGAAGGCTGTCATCAGTGACAGTGAAGATGAGGAATCTGAGGAGGAAGATGGCGAGAAAGTTGAATCAGGAGGTAAGCAGTGATGGTCAATTTTTTTGGTTCTCGTGTTCTGTTGACTTACTCTCAACCTCAGTAAACTGGATGCTTATATTGGTGTTCTTGTGAAAACATGAGGCTTGTTCAGGAGGCGCAGCGCTGCAAAGAGCTGCACAGCGCTGCACGTGTTTTACTCCTGAACAGCAAGTTTGGGGCGTGATTCACTCAGCGCTGAGCAGCGCTGTGCATTACAGATCCGAAGTGATTCACACGATTTTCAAAATGGCGTCTACGATCCCGCACTGGCCGTCGATGAGTAAAATAACCCTCAGAAACATCACTTTGGGACTGGAACGGGCTTTATTTGCCCCAAGCGCTCTGTATGTGCGAGTAATGGCAAGTAAGGATGACACAGTAGTGGACTTTATTCATGCAGAATACATTTAAACGTGCATTAACAATGTCTGTGGCAAAGAAAACACTTTCTTCGCATCTAGCAACACAACATAGGGCGCAGAAGATTTACCTCCCCTTTAACTCACTGGAGTCGTCAGCCAACAATGGCAGCGTATCTTCAGAATCGTAGGTTTTTCAAGCATTTTCAAAATTCTAACAAAAATAGAAAGCCATGAAATAATGACAAAAGCTATATATCAAATAAAAGATATTTATTGACTTAATTGAAACAAATCATGATCAAAATGTTTCAATGTGCATGATTTGAGTTATATCTACTGAAATAATACATGTAATCAGCCAAAAAAGAAAAAGTTCAAAAATCGACAGTCAAGTTGCAAGATTTGAAAAATGCTGAAATGGTGCCTTCAAAAAAAGAAATCTGAAATGCAAAAACAATGCCAATATATTTACCTATATTCTGATAACATTTGCAATATAAAAACCGCTGGCGCTGAACCTCCAGGTTTTGGCATTTAAGAAAAGAGGGGGAAAACACACATAAAAACACAACAAAACCACAACCTCTCGAAAAAAGAGAAGAAAAATAAAGTTTCAGCGCAGAATCAAACCTGGTCATGCATGACCAAGAGTCGAACACTCTACCAGCTGAGCCATTAGAGAATTGCAATGACGGAGTATTTGTAAAGCATGTAAATCCATTTCTAAGCTATCGGCCCAGGAACAATCAACCATATATTTTAAACATGATGGATAGGTTCAGGAAGCTCCTATTATGACATGCTTTGCTTTCCTTTGGCATGTCATAGACGCTGAATTAACACTCACACAGTCACACAGAGGAGGAAGTGTATTATAGATGTTCAACCCAGACATGTGCATTCATACTCATTCAGTGATTCACGCACACACCGTGTGTGGTTACCGTGGTTACGTTGTGTTTTCTTCGCGTAGACACTGATCTATATCTAAATACGTGGAGTAGATAGAAAAAAATGGCTAGCAAGAAAAAAGAGAGAAAGGCAAGGGCAAAAAACTTCAGTGAAACCGAAATGAGTGTGTTGGTCCTGAAATGCGCCGCTTACATAAAATCTAAGCGCAAGAAGGACTTGCCTGACGACGTCATTCTTTCGGTTGCTGTGCCTTTGAATAATTCTGGGTTCGACTGATTTCTTTATGGATCTCGTCGGTGATGGCCAAGATTTCCTTTCGATGGAATCGAAACTTTCTGAACACCTCTTCATCATTAAATACTTCTAACGGGTGCCTTCGGTCTCGGAATACTCGGTTTTTCCTTAACAGATTGTCATGAATTCGTTTCTTAAGCACAATCGCTGCCATCTTGCCTCTCTTGATAACCCCGGTTTATCTATTTATCTTGCCGACTTCGGGAGAATAGTTTAACACTCTGCTTTGACGCGAGTTTAGGGCTAAATCGCCGTCATGAATAGGAGAATTTAAACCGAAGTCAAAATAAATCGGGGATAGGAGATAAATCGAGTGTTAAAAAGATAAATCGCCGTCGTGAATACGGGCCAAGAACAATAAAAATACAGCCAGAGAACTACCAGAATCGGCGATAGGCCCTGGACGCCTAAGCAAGCCGAAGAATTCTATTCTATTCTATTCTATTCACCCTCCTTCAAAAATCTCCTCGCAAATGACGTCACGTTATTTGACGTCAAATGATGACGTCACAGATTTTGCAAAATGGAGTCTGTTGAATCGTTTTCATTGAAACACCAAAATGTAAAAAAGTCACTTTCTTTTCAAACCTCGATTCTGAAAATTTGATAATATTGAATCGGACCTAACTTCCAGTCAGTGTGCAAAATCTCAAGGAAATCCGTCCAGTAGTTTTTGAGATATAGGCCGTGGAGTCGGGACAGACAGACACACAGACAGACTAATAAAGTCTGTAGGACCTCCAGTAAACCTGAAGGGATAAAAAAGGCACCTAGAAAAGAAAAATCACTATATACATTGATAGATTTTCACGGAAAAGTAGTTTTGAGCAACAAGTCCTTTAGTTCCCTACCAAACAAAATACCAAGGTGTAAGGATGAGTGTCCAAAAAAGATAAATCATTTAGTCAACACACTGACTGAATAATATACACTTAATTTTTGTTCAATATGTATAAAATGTTAGCATGTAGTTGAACATTTTGGAAAATAGCATATGCAAATTTGCACTCATGCAAGCCTTACACTTTTACACACACACACACACACACACACACACACACACACACACACACACACACACACACACACACACACACACACACACACACTGACAAGTCAACCATGAATAACTACTGATTATCTAGGGACAATAAAAGAAATAAAGTATGAAAACTGGGATTATTTTCTCTTGGGGAAGTCTTGGTTTGAAATAATTGGCAAGGTGAAATTGAGTTGAATCACTGAGTAATCTTCATGCATTGCTGAACACACAAATCAATAAGGAGACTGGAATGATTAAAAAGGAGAAATCAAGTTGAATTACTGTTGTGGTACTCTTTAGAGTGGAAGATCCTCATACATGGGTCCATACAGAGAGCCTTTCTGCACTGCAGACACTGGTAGGCAGTCTTCTTTCTTCTGCCCTTCCCCTCTGCCCATGTCTTGCCAGCTTCCCTCTGGCTCTGGTAGCACACAAGACAGTTTGTGAACTTCTTCTTGCCCTGTGCATCCTTGATGACCTCCATGGAATGATGACCTCCATGGAATGATGACCTCCATGGAATGCTGACCTCTCAGGGGATCCACTACCCCAGGAGGAGCAGGGGACTCAGGCACTTCCTCTTCCTCCTCAGGTGTGGTCTTGTGGAGGGCGTTGCAGACTGCTCTGATGAACTTGCAGATCTGCCATGGTTTCTTCCCGTGCTTGCTCTGGTTCAAATTGAAGAGGCAGAGGGCTTGCACCATTGCCAGGGTGAGGAGGTGGAAGCCAAGCTTCTTCCACCACTTCACAGTTCGGCGGTGCATGGGGTTGTAGGCCACCATCTGGTCGCTCCTGTCGACACCGCCCATGTTCATGGTGTAGTCAGCGACAGCAGTAGGCTTCAGGGTCCTGGCTGTTCTGGTCTGAACTTCAACCAGGACAGGCAGATGCTTGGTGGTAAGCATGTTGACATCTCTCTTGTCCTTCCATCTGATGACCAGCATCTTCCCCTTCCTCCTGTAGTCCATTGAGCCTCTGGACATCTGCTGAGTCATCAAGTCTTTTGGCATCCCAACTCGATTGGCACGGACAGTGTCCACCAAGCTGGTGCTCTCAGCAATGAGGGAAGAGGCAAGCTGTGGACTGCAGTAGTAGTTGTTGATGTAGAGGGTGTGTCCCTTGTTGAGGAGAGGGTCTACAAGACAAAGACAAACGTCTGTTGGGGTGTTGCTGACGCCTGACGCCTTGCTCATAACTTCAAATGGCCAGACGTAGCCCGACTTGCTTTCACAAAGCTGGTATAACTTGATACCCCACTTTGTGGGTTTGTCCCTCATAAACCCTGCCTCATCCACACAGATGTCTTCATCCGGCTTGTAGAGGTTGCAAAATTTGGAGTTGAGGTGATCCACAAGAGACCTGACCTTGTGGAGAGGGTCATGGTTAGGCTGCCTGGGAGGGATGTAGGTGGCATTGTCATGTAGATGAAAAAATGTCAGAATGGCCCTGAACCTGTCCCTACCCATGAGACGTCTGGCAAAGGTGGTGTAGAGGGCTGGATCCTTGCTCCAGTAGTCCATGATGGCTGGAAGGTGGGTCAGTCCCATATGGATGAGAATAGCCATGAACTTTTTCATCTCACCAAGGGTCACTGGTTTCCACACTCTGATGAAGGATCTAGGTGGAACAGTCTCTGATTGCATCATTCTTTTGGCGAGTGTCGTCCTGGCGTACCTGTTTGTTTCTCGCTTCATTAACTTGATTAGCTCTATATCCACGATGAGCTGGTAAAAGTCCAGGGGTGTGGCATCCGCTGGCATGTCCACCTGTAAGCCAGGTTCACCAGTGAATGGAGCCATGAAAGGGTAATTTCTGGTATTTCGGACCCATGTGTCGCCATCGTCATCATCGACGTCACTGAAGCTGGTGAACGATTCCACAATTTCAGTGGGGGAAGGAGGTGCTGACAGCTGACTGCTTGTGCCAGGCTGAGGCGATGCACTTAGACGTTGTTGACTGACACGTCGAGTCGGTGTTTCGATTGAGCGCTGGTCATCACTGTCATTGCTATCTTCTGTCTAACCTAGCTGATCGTCAGTAATATCTCGCTCTTCATCAGTCTCTTCAAAATCACTGTATGATAGGGGGCTCACAACAGCTTCTTCATCGTCAGATCCTTCCTCTAACTCTAATTCAAGCACCTCCGATATGCATTTGTCAGCCATTTTTGCAAAACGTACGGTGTATGCATAAACATTCACTGATTCAGTTTTCATACCTCCGCCTCTAAAGAAATTGTAAAGAAGAGTAACTCACAACGCAGAAGTGGTTCCTACAGCCTTCTAAACTGGAGTTGCATCCCTTAGACCATCGGCAAGAATATGGGAATTTTCTCCCCTATGTGGGCGATGCAACGTCACTGAGTTAACAAGTGAAGCGCTGCACTACATCTTAGGTGTTCAGGAGAGGCAAAGAGTGCTCAATTGCCAACATAAAGTGCTCATGCAGCGCTTTGTACTCCTGAACAAGCCTTAAGTCTTAAGCTATTCAGTTTGTTTCACTTTTGTTGCATCTTCAAAGTCTTTGTGGCTAGTAATGTAATATTTTTGTGCCAGTCATTTAATCCAGTATCTTCATATGCATACAGGCATATATAATGAGGGGTTTATTTGTAACACTACCCATTAGATGAAGCTTCAAAGGGAGTCCATAAAAGAATAAATAACATCTTTTACCTCTGTTTTCTATCCAAATATTATTTGGTTGGCTTTTCATGATTGCCAAAGAGTATGTTTCTTTTGCTTGCCCTTACCTGCTGTGTAAGGCAAATGTGGTGTGTTGATGCTGTGTGAATTGTTTTCTGAACATGTGTGTGATCCTTTCAGATGAAGACGATGAAGAGGATGAAGATGTCAGTGTTGCCAGCAGTGATGAAGACAGTGAAGAAGAGGAGGAAGAGGAGGATGAGAGTGATGTTTCTTCTTCTTCTTCTTCTTCTTCTTCTTCTTCTTCTGAAGAAGAAGAAGAAGAAGATGAGGAAGAGGAGGAGGAAGAAGAGGAAGAGGAGGAAGAGAACGAGGGAGCTTCAGTGGATGTGGAAGGAATTGACAGGTATGTTATTTCTATACCTTATATCTTTTGATGTTTCATAAAGAATTATATATTTTACTGAATTCCTGAACTCTTTGTAATACTTTCTTCAGTGAATTAAGATGTAAGTGGTGGGAGATATGGAAAGCAACAGGAGTTGTATTTCTCGTTCCCCATGAATTGAAGATCATCTTGTTGTGAGCACAGCTTTCTACCGTGGTTCAAATGTCAGACTGAAATTTTGCTGAAACTAGTGAAAGGGTCTCATTCCCAACATATTGGTGTGAGTTGACAGTTCCTAACCATTATCTAGGAAGATGGGAAGGTGGATAGTGACATAGAAAAAGAAACAGAACGACCTGAGTCTGACTGATTGCTTTCTCTCAAGAGAAATAGAGGCCCTGAAGAGGGTCGTTTGTGGGAGGGATGACAGCACTTGCAAGCGAAGTGTGTGGCATGGCTCTACGTAGCGATGGCATCAAGCCCGATGTTGTAGAGCGCAGAGAGTCTGCTGTTGGGAGGGCTGACGGCACTTGCAGGCAGCGAGTGTCATTTGGATCTTTGTGGCAATGGTGTCGAGCCTGAAGAAGGAGTGTTCTCTCCAAAAGCTTGCCGACTCTCTGCGCCCTTTGATGCCAGGCTCCATGCTATTGCTACGAAGATCCAAGCGACACTCACCGCCTACAAGTACCGTCAGCCCTCCCACAAACTGCCCTCTTCAGGACCTCTCTTTCTCTCGAGAGAAAGCAATCAGACTCCGGTCGTTCTTTTTGACTCACATGCGAAGCAAAAGTGAGTCTATGTACTCACCCGTTTCGTCCGTCCGGGCGTCCGGGCGTCCGGGCGTCCGAAAACTTTAACGTTGGATTTTTCTTGGAGACTATTAAGTCTATCAATACCAAATGTGGCATGATGGTGTATGATGACAAGGCCTCAAAAAACATACATAGTGACTTGTCCTTGCTTCAAGGTCAAGGTCGCAGGGGCCATAAATGTTGTCTAAAAAACAGTCATTTTTCACATTTTCTCAATTTTCTCTGGTTTTTGAGATTGGATACCTCACCTATATATGGTATATAGGGCAAAGTAAGCCCTATCTTTTGATACCAATTTGGTTGACCTTGCTTCAAGGTCAAGGTCACAGGAGCTCTTCAAAGTTGGATTGTATACATATTTTGAAGTGACCTTGACCCTGAACTATGAAAGATAACTGTTTCAAACTTCATAATTATGTGGGGCACATGTTATACTTTCATCATGAGACACATTTGGTCACATATCATCAAGGTCAAGGTCACTTTGATCCTTATGAAATGTGGCCAAAATGGGGTAGTGAACTACTAAAAGTGACCATATCTCATGGTAGAAAGTGCCAATAAGCACCATTGTGCTTCCTATGTCTTGAATTAACAACTTTGTGTTGCATGACCTTGGATGACCTTGACCTTGGGGTCAAGGTCACATGTATTTTTGTAGGAAAAATGTGTAAAGCATTTCTTAGTGTATGATGTCATTGGTAGGTGTAGTTGTTTGACCTTGACCTTGAAGGTCACCTGAAGGTCAAGGTCATATAAAGGTCAAGGTCAAGCATGTGAGTCGTATGGGCTTTGCTCTTCTTGTTTTTTCCTTTTCTTTGTCTTTATCACAGTCAAATAGTCTGACACCAGCTCACCACCTCTAAGGTGGATAATGGTTATGTGGAAGTGCACAGAGAATCCTATGAGTCATTTCTTTGCATCCCACTTTCCCACCTCTATCATAAACAGAGCTGAAGAGCTCACCACTTTTTCATTCCTGTCCTTACAATGCCACTAGGATTTTGTTTTGCTCTGAGCCTGGGTGGTGATACATTGCTCCCTGCCTTGTGGCCTTGATCATCATATCATTCAAGATGGAAGGGAAGGAAAGTTCCTGTAAATACAGAGATGAAAATTTTCAGGTTTTTCAGTGTTTTTGGGGTCAGTTATCCGGACTTTTTAGAGGGTTCAGTTGTTTTTTTAAAGGAGACTGGCTTTCCGAGTATGGAAATAAAGGCCCCCAAAAGGCAAGATCTACACAGAGTGTTCAACCCAAGAGTGTTTGAGTCAAACCCTGCAGGAGCCAACCCAGCCATTATGTGGACCAAAATGTGGATCCGAAGAAAAAACTGGCGTCCCAACCATTTTGTTGCATGCCTTCCAAAGCGACCTGAAGCTAGATGTTCCTAGTCCACTAATCAGGCTCACAATGCAAGAGCTGAGAAGAGAAAAGCTGTTGACATTAGAGACTTCCTCCCCCCCCCCCCCCCCCCCCCCCCCCCCAAAAAAAAAAAGCCAAGTTAGAAGAGAATCCATGGCTTCATGCCAAGTACTGCAGGCTTTCCACTAAAATTGCCAGTTCCTGTACTTCTCCAGCAAGTCTATTAAAGTTGTCGGTGAAACAAGTAAGTGATAGTCCTGCCTCCTAGTCCTGTGCTTTGCCGCTTCAATATTGCATACCCGAAAAAAGTTCAGGCTTTTTTTGGTTACCCACTTTTCATCCCTGAAATACTTTAGTTTTTGCTCTGGCACGTCGTAGATGATGAACCAACACAAACACAGTCACACTTAGGAGTGGGTGCATCATAGCTGTTCACCATGTATACTCATTATGAACAGTCGGAATACCATGCGCAGATTTACAACACAGGGTTGCAGCAAGTATGGCATCGTCATGATATTCAAATTAACCAAGACTTTTCCCATCCTAGGGATAGAATCAGAGCACTGTGCTGCGTACATCTTCTAATCATGAAGCATGCTCACCTGTCAAAAGATGGGGATTTCTTCAAATATGTGGCCATGGGTTGTTTGTATTCAGTGCATTTTAAAACATTTGAGTTACCTCATAACTGACAAAACAAAAAATATTGTTTCCCCCTAGGGAGTTGCTCAGTGTTGGAGTGAAGGACGACAAAGATGAGGAGAAATCAGAAGGTGAAAAGTCAGAGGCTGAAGAGAGGTATGTTGAAACAAGCTTTGATGCATCAGTGCCTTGCTTATAATGTCAGAAAGCAGTCTTGGTATCTTAACCAAATAGTATTGTATTTGCCCACACTTTTAAGACTGTTTCTATCAGTGGTTTATATTGAAATGTCTGGAGGTTTGTTATGCATTAATGTTTGTTATTTTAACCATATTTTGACATGCTAAGAAAGATTGCTGTTGTTCTGTTGAACCATATTAAAACATGGATCCTTTTTGAAAACAAGGCTCCTTTTTTTTTCAAAAGATGTAGCCTATCATAAATACTGCAGTAGAAGTGTAGAGATTTTGACTGATGACATATTCCAAATCTTCCTGCAGTGCAATGGAAGTCACATCCCAGGATTCTCAAGACGACAACGACGACGACACCCAGCAGACTTCAGTTGACAAGGTGCCATCATCCTCAGAACTGGAGGAAGATTCTCAGGCAGCTGCAGACACTGCAGAAGAAGGGAAGATTCTGGGCAACGAGGATGCCTCCTTGCAGGAAGCAGCAGAAAAGGCACCATCAGAGAATGGTCTGGATGAGGCAGATGAAGAGGAGGATGTGGATGTGGAGAAAGAAGAAATGGAGGAAGGTGAGCTTGCCAGTGACAGTGATGATGTGGCAAAGCCGCCGTCACCCCCCAGTGTTCCCTCAAAGACTCCATCTGTCTCAGAGCCAGTGGTAGAGGCTCCAGAGGTGGCGCCTAATCTGAAGGAGCAGGCCTCCAAAGAAGAAAGTGCAGTGGAGGAAAAGGAAGAGGAGGAAGAAGACCAGGACATGGAGTCTGCCTTCCCAGGCGAAGTTGCAGGGGAGACCACTCTGTCCATTGTGGATGCAGAGGACTCTAATGACAAACAGCAGCCTGTGAAGGCAGTGGCCATAGCAGAGCACGACTACTTCACCCCAAGACCGTCCACAGATCAGGTGAACGATGATGCCTCTGAAACCACAGCCTCTGCTGACGAGGACGACCAGGCTTTGGTGTACGACATACTGCTGGAGCACAATTACTGCAAGCAGCAGCCACCAGAGAAGAAAGCGGTAGAAAAGGCCCCAGCAGTGGAGGAGCCTGCAGCAGCTACAGAGGGAGAGGATGGCAAGGCTGCAGGGAAGAAGGGGAAGAAAGAAGCAGCAGCCAAGGGTAAGAGGAAACGAAAGGGAGAGACACTGAATGACATCACAGACACTCTGAACAGAGGCAGTCGGGAGCTGAGTGCTCTGCTGCCCCCTGTTGAGCCCAAACCCAAGGTGACCTTCCCACCCAGGGAGATCCATGAGGAGAACCAGATCCTCTTTGACATCTACCAGGAGGGCATAGATGATGAGGATGTGCGATTCCTGAAGCAGACCTATGATGAGCTGATGCAGTTGGAGGAGCCTGACCCGATGCTGTACTGGCTCAATGACATTTTGTGGGTGGACCACTGTGCCACCAAAATCCCAGACCCAGTCCCACCCAGGAAGAAGAAGAAGATTGATGAATACCGGCACAAGACAGGTAAGCAGGAACAGCTAATGTGATGTAAAGCTGTGGCAGCTGCTGTAGACTTCCCTCTCTTGTTCTTTTTTTCCCCCCTTTTTTTCTCATTCTTTGTCTTTGTTCTTCACATTTCGGCTTAGATGACATTTGAATTGCCAGGGCACTGTATTGCTACTCCGACAGTAGCAAGGCCCTGTATTACTTTATTTGAAGAGGATACACTTGAACTTAACGTCCATCCTCCAGTGGTCCTCTGTTTTAAAAGTCTCCTCTTCTCTCTCTCTCTCTCTCTCTCTCTCTCTCTCTCTCTCTCTCTCTCTCTCTCTCTCTCTCT
>JAWQFJ010035160.1:10000-12340 GCA_034096865.1 Theodoxus fluviatilis | reverse complement strand
ATAATGAATTAATATATTGTACATTACAGTACATTGACTTGTATTAGAAATGCCTCTCGACACAATTCGGCGCTGTGAAATCCCCAACACTCCATCTCGACCAGCATTCCTAACATTCCTTCCTCACCATCTGATGCCCTTACATTTGTAAATTTCGCATACCTTTCACACACATGCCTTCCCTGTCTATCTCTCTCACTCTCTCTCTCTCTTTCAACAACTTATATATACTTCTCTCTCGTTCTTTTTCGGCTAGAAGGAGATAAACCCCACCCCACTCCTAATCCACCCCCGACGTTACTACACTCAGTAGACTTCCTCGTTTGCTGTTTTTCTTATTATTTTGATCAATTGTTTGTTTGAACTGATGATTGATGATGATGATGATTGATGATGATGAATTGATGGTGATGAATGATGATGAATGATGAATGATGATGATTATGATGACGATAATGACGATGATGACGACGATGATGATGATGATGATGATGATGATGATGATTGATGATGATTGATGATGATGATTGATGATGATGATTGATAATGATGATTGATAATGATTGATGATGATTGATGTTGATTAATGAAAACTGCAATGTGTACCTTAAAAAAAGAACAAAGATATTCCCCAAAGGCCAGTATCCCAAAGTCTGTACAAACTCCATTGTATCCATAGGTAAAAAGACGATCAATCTAATCCAGACAATCTAATCCGAAGTATTTTTGCAAGGTGTCCACTTCCATAGCAACCGACAGAGTCAAGTCGTGGGCTGGAGTGAGAGCAGCCCCACCGTGTTGCTCTGCTTGATTGGGAAGAGGCGAAAGACAGGGGAAAGCTTGTTCCGACTTGTTCCAACTCTAGCCAGCTCTAGCCAGCTCTAGCTAGCTCTAGCCAACTCTAGCCAGCTCTAGCCAGCTCTAGTCAGCTCTAGCCAGCTCTAGCAGCTCTAGCCAACTCTAGCCAACTTTAGCCAGCTCTAGCCAACTCTAGCCAGCTCTAGCCAGCTCTAGCCAGCTCTAGCCAACTCTAGCCAACTCTAGCCAGCTCTAGCCAGCTCTAGTCAGCTCTAGCCAGCTCTAGCTAGCTCTAGCCAGCTCTAGCCAACTCTAGCCAACTCTAGCCAGCTCTAGCCAGCTCTAGCCAGCTCTAGCCAGCTCTAGTCAGCTCTAGTCAGCTCTAGTCAGCTCTAGCCAGCTCTAGCCAGCTCTAGCCAGCTCTAGTCAGCTCTAGCCAGCTCTAGTCAACTCTAGTCAGCTCTAGCCAGCTCTAGCCAGCTCTAGCCAGCTCTAGCTAGCTCTAGCCAGCTCTAGCCAGCTCTAGCCAGCTCTAGCCAAATCTAGCCAAATCTAGTCAGCTCTAGCCAGCTCTAGCCAACTCTAGCCAGCTCTAGCCAGCTCTAGCCAGCTCTAGCCAG
This sequence comes from Theodoxus fluviatilis, assembly GCA_034096865.1. NCBI lineage: Eukaryota > Metazoa > Mollusca > Gastropoda > Cycloneritida > Neritidae > Theodoxus > Theodoxus fluviatilis. The sequence continues at coordinate 10,922 of JAWQFJ010035160.1, read as the reverse complement.
CTCTAGTCAACTCTAGTCAGCTCTAGCCAGCTCTAGCCAGCTCTAGCCAGCTCTAGCCAGCTCTAGCCAGCTCTAGCCAGCTCTAGCCAACTCTAGCCAGCTCTAGCCAGCTCTAGCCAACTCTAGCCAACTCTAGTCAACTCTAGTCAGCTCTAGCCAGCTCTAGCCAGCTCTAGCCAGCTCTAGCTAGCTCTAGCCAGCTCTAGCCAACTCTAGTCAACTCTAGTCAGCTCTAGCCAGCTCTAGCCAGCTCTAGCCAGCTCTAGCTAGCTCTAGCCAGCTCTAGCCCAACTCTAGCCAGCTCTAGCCAAATCTAGTCAGCTCTAGTCAGCTCTAGCCAACTCTAGCCAGCTCTAGCCAGCTCTAGCCAACTCTAGCCAGCTCTAGCCAACTCTAGCCAGCTCTAGTCAACTCTAGCCAGCTCTAGCCAGCTCTAGCCAGCTCTAGCCAGCTCTAGCCAGCTCAGTAGGTTGCAGGATCACTGCCTTACATGGCCTACAAAGGCTTCTAGGCCGGAAATCTCCGTCCATACTTCCTGGCATAGGCGGCTGATCTGGTAGAAGAACAAGCCCGTTTCCTAAGGCGGTACTTGGCCACGGATAACGTGTTCATTCTTCAAGACCCCCTGTGGGTTGGGGATCAGAATAGACCCACCGCGTCACCCTACATTTGTAAAAGGCGAACACCTAAAGACGTGATGACTTGATTTGCGCCCATCCTAAAACTGTTCTAGTAATTTGTGCTCAACGGCCTTACATAGCCTACAAAGGCACGCGCACACTGGCACCCGAGAGCACCCACTCGCGCGCACTCGCACGCACTCGCACACGCACACACTCGCACGCACTCACGCACGCACTCGCGCACGCATGCACTCGCGCAAGCACGCACTTGCGCACACACGCACTCGCGCATGCAAGCA
>JAWQFJ010035160.1:0-5000 GCA_034096865.1 Theodoxus fluviatilis | reverse complement strand
TGGGGGTGGGGCGGAGGGAGAGGTGCATGCGTGCGCGCGCGCACACACACACACGCACACACACACACACACACACACACACACACACACACACTTACAAATACACACATACACTAACACACACACCCGCACACAGGCGCAAACATACACACACATACACACACATACACACACACTTACACACACACACACACACTTGCACACTTACACACACACTTGCACACAGGCACACTTACACACACACTCGCACACAGGCACACATACATATACATACACACACATACACAGATACTCGCACAAAGGCAGGCACACACACACACACACACACACACACACACACACACACACACACACTTACAAACACACACATACACTTACACACACTCGCATACAGGCGCGCACACGCACACACACTTACGCGCACACTTACGCAAACTTACGCACACACTTACGCGCGCGCGCGCACACACACACACACACTTCCACACAGGCACACACACACACACACTTGCACACAGGCACACATACATACACATACACACACATAAACAGATAGTCGCACAAAGGCAGACACACCCACACACACACACACACACACACACACACACACACACACACACACACACACACACACACACTCGCACATGGGCACACACATGCGCGTGTGAACACGCGCGCACATACACGGAGGGGGCGGTGGTGAGTGTAAATTCACCGCTTCTGTCCAGCAACTCTTCAAAGGCGAATTCGCAAGGCTGCAGTCCATGTCCAAACGCCATGCAAGATTCGAGTGACCTATTCCCTAGCATAGCCCACAATGACTGATGAGGCGTGAGGCTCACTTCGTCTATCCAATGCTCTACCCATGTACTCAGTCACCCAACTAACCATCCATCCGTCCGTCCACCCATCCATCCCTTCATCTATCCATCCATGTACCCATCCGTCCACGCACTCATCCACCCATCCGTCCACCCACTCATCCACCCATCCGTCCACCCACTCATCCACCCATCCATCCACCCACTCATCCACCCATCCGTCCACTCACTCATCCACCCATCCGTCCACCCACTCATCCACCCATCCATCCACCCACTCATCCACCCATCCGTCCACTCACTCATCCACCCATCCGTCCACCCACTCATCCACCCATCCGTCCACCCACTCATCCACCCATCCGTCCACCCACTCATCCACCCATCCGTCCACCCACTCATCCACCCATCCACCCACGCACTCATCCACCCATCCGTTCACGCACTCATCCACCCATCCGTCCACGCACTCATCCACCCATCCATCCACCCACTCATCCACCCATCCGTCCACGCACTCAACACCCATCCATCCACCCACTCATCCACCCATCCACCCACGCACTCATCCACCCATCTGTTCACGCACTCATCCACCCATCCGTCCACGCACTCATCCACCCATCCATCCACCCACTCATCCACCCATCCGTCCACGCACTCATCCACCCATCCATCCACCCACTCATCCACCCATCCGTCCACCCACTCATCCACCCATCCGTCCACCCACTCATCCACCCATCCATCCACCCACTCATCCACCCATCCGTCCACCCACTCATCCACCCATCCACCCACGCACTCATCCACCCATCCGTTCACGCACTCATCCACCCATCCGTCCACGCACTCATCCACCCATCCATCCACCCACTCATCCACCCATCCGTCCACGCACTCATCCACCCATCCGTCCACGCACTCATCCACCCGCCCGCCCGCCCGCCCACCCATCCATCCATCCATCCGGCTGTGGCAAAACTACTCCGTGACGACAGGAACGAAATGAATTCCAGGATTCACTTCTAGGCTGCTCAACGCAGACAGCGCCCGTGCTTTTCCCGATGGGGACATTGAAGTGCACACACAGGTCACAATTTGCTACACTGCGCTGTATTAAATTGGAAAACGCGATCAAAACGAATCAGCAAGTTCCTCCTCTAACCTAAGACAGCCACGGAAGATTGATCCTTTGCCCATACTCACTCGTGACACTCTATCCAGACGAGACTCAACTTGCCACGCGCATGCAACCAACGACGTGGCGCTCTGTCTTGTATGCTTGATGAATGCTCGAGTGCAAAGTACAGATGCACATCGTAAGTGAAATCATGGAGATAGGATGTCCCCAAACTTCAAATAGAAGCCTACATGGCGATGAAGATTTTAGATGGCAAAATAGTGAATAGAAAAAACAAACACAAACGAATGGGCTTCTTCCTACACACAGTGGATGAACTCTGAACACAAGGTCACATCACGAGTGGTTTGAGATTAGCCTGAGGAATGTCGCAAAGATAATTTCGACAAAGAAGAAAGTTCATCATCATAGAAGCACACAGCACGTGAGATAAATTTCACCTACCTTCAAAATCGTAGACTCGATCGAAGTCTGAAGACATAAAACCTCGGTGACCGAGCAGGGAAAAAATCCAGTTCGCACACGACAACAAGCAGAAAGAGTGTAGTCGAGTAATGCACTCAGCTATATAATTTCCACGGAGTCCGCTCAAGTCACGTGCAAACCGAGCAGCGCGTGCAGCACGCGCATCGCGCCTGAACGCAGACTAGAATCTCGAGGGCTAGGCGTTGCCTACGTTTCTCGCTCATTAGCCGTAGGTGCGTCTCGCTCACCCTCGACTAGCCATCGAGGCGAGCCACTTGCCCAACAAACGCGCCCCAAGAAAGAAATCAACTCCATTCCCTCCCCTAGTCCTGCGTTCTTCATGTTGATGAGGCGAGAAAGTTCGTGAACCGGCAGCCCCCAAGTTGTCTGACGTGGCAGCAGCTCTGTGAGAGCTGACAACGGATCTAAGCTTTTTGTATGGGTCAAGGATCTTGGTCGCGACGTAGAATTCTGTAGGTTCCTGCTTTAACCTCGAGGTTAATCTCGTGCGAGGAAGTGTCCTTGATTCTCTAAGTGTGTGTGTGTGTGTGTGTGTGTGTGTGTGTCCACGTGTGTGTGCGTGTGTGTGTGTGTGCATGCGTGCGTGCGTGTGTGTGTGTGTGTGCGCGCGCGGATGGATGGATGGATGGATGAATGGATGGATGGATGGATGGGTGAATGGAGTTTTACGGCCTTTCAGCCTTTGTAGGCTATGTAAGGCCATCAAGGACGATAATCACTACAAGAGTTCCAAGTAAGCGCAAATCAAGTCACGGTGTCCCTAGTTATTCGCCTCTTACGAATCGCGTAGGGAGACACGGTGGGTCTATTCTTTTAACCCCCAACCCACAGTGTGTGTGTGTGTGTGTGTGTATGCGTGTGCGCGCGCGTGTGTGTGTGTGTGTGCGTGCGTGCGTGTCCATGTGTGTGTATGTGTGTCGGTGTGTCAGTTTGTGCGCGTGTTTGCGCACGTGGGTGTGGGTGCGTGTATGTGTGTGTGTGCATGAGCGTGTGTGTGTGCGAGCGCGCCCGCGCATGATATTGTGTGTCTGTACGTGCAGTGTGTATATGGAGGGACGCAGCACGTATAATTTATTTCTACCCATGGGAAACATGTTTGGTAAGGACAGAGGTAAATTGTACCACGCGTTTTTCGACTACAAGAAAGTCAGTGGCTCTGTCGATCGGGGCCGACTCTGGGAGATAAGGCAGGCAGTTGGTTTATCAAATAAATTCCTTGCCATGTTAAGAACCATGCATGTACTCAGATGTTCAGTCTTGTTCGTTGGAACCAGCAGATCTCCAATATATTTTCCTGCAGAACTGGCGTGAAACAGGGGAAAAGATCGAGAGTAGGCCTACGTCAAATGTTTAGTGGCAAACTATTTCGGAGCGCAAGTAAAACATGGGGGCACTGGTGACACCAGGCAGAGCCAAAAAAAGAATGTTTGCGTAATTTTTTGCCGACGACGCAGCAATCGCGCCAGGTTCTGCTGACAGACGAACGTACGTAGCTGTGGCCCCATGCAGCCGCCGACAGATGTCGTCATTCATCACACTTCCACTGCGCATGTCTGCCAGCTGCGACGTCGGCACACTCCTCTCGATTAGCGTGTGTGTTTAAAAAAATATATAAACAAATCGTTTTCGGGTCTGTGTGCAAATTGTACAAGTAAAACTTAACCATCATCGGTATTATCGATGATATACAGTTGTAATCAAAGTATCTTAATGGTTTGATGCAATGTGTTACCATCATTGACCTATCATAATTCCTCAAAAAGTACGGACGCATACATCGTCTACAATATGCATTCCAGTTCTTATTCTGCAAAGATGGCGGCTATTATCACTGGACCCGGAAGTGATGACAACGCGTCTCCGGCCTGATTAAGTTGCTACAGTTTATTTTCATGCCATTTATTCTTATGTAATAAATACGAATGAATTGAGAAATACACATTTTGAAAAATTGTGAAGATTGCAATATGTACAGAATGAGAAGCAATTCCTAAAAGAGCAGCGGGAACGTCTGATAACCGAATATGTACAAGTTTGGTACAACTCCCTTGCAAGCAGTGAAAGATAATTATGCCTTCTATAGGCAATTCAAATGTGTTTTCAACTGGGAACAGTATTTGCGCGCGATTGATCGGCGAATCCACAAAGATTCATTTGTCCGTTTTCTTGCCGGTTTTAGTAATTTAATCATCCACAGACACCGCTTCACAAATGATTCTCAACGGTCTTTCCTTTGTCCATCATGCAATGAGGAAGATGAAGATGAGATTCATTTCCTGTTGAGATACCCGGCCTACGCAGATATAAAGCAAAATTATGTTTTTAATTTGTTTGATCCAGCTAAACGTTTTAGGCAAGAACTGAGACGGAGGTGCATCAACAGTTCAGTCAATCAACTACAACCAATTATTTATGTAAATTTTATTTATGCAAGCGCGCAACTTTCTTTTAACTGCATGACGCATAGTTTGGTTACTGACTGTACCAATTTTACGCTTATACCAAGGAGTACTCTATCATAGGAGATGCACCACAGATTTCCAGCCTGT
>JAWQFJ010035159.1:10000-17687 GCA_034096865.1 Theodoxus fluviatilis | reverse complement strand
TTCTTGTGCTTTCTCTTGTTATGTACTTACTTACTTCTTTCTTCTTCTCATGCACCTCCTAGGCGTGTCTACCCTTCGTGCTTATTTCCTTTCTCTTCTTATTTATTATTCCTGTTCCCTTCTGTCTCCCTACTATCCCTTCTATACTTTCTTGCCTTATTTCTCCCCTCTCCTGCTCCCCTTTCCTTCCCCCTTCCCTCTTCTTCTTCTTCCCTTTCCTTCACTTCTTCTTCTCCTTTTTTTTCCCTTTTTCTCTTTCTCTCCTCCCTCTCCTTTTTTCTTTTTTATTTTTTTTTCTTCTACTCCCACACCCTCTGCTCCTGCTCCTCCTTCCCCTCCTGCTGCTTTCTCCCTCACTCCTGCTCCTCCTCTCTCCTTCTCCTGCTCCTCCTCCTCCTCCCCCTCCTCCTCCTCCTCCTCCCCTCCCTCCTTCCTCACTCCCCTCCTCCTCTCCTCCTTCCCTCCTCCTCGTCCTCCTCCTTCTCCTCCTCCCTACCTCCCTCACTCCTCCTCCTCCTCCTCCTCCTCCTCCTCGTCCTCCTCCTCCTTCTCTTGCACCTTCTTCTCTTGCACATCTTCCTCTTGCACCTTCGATCTCCTCTTACACCCCATCCTCTTGCATTTCCTTCCCTATTAACTCCTTCTCCTCCTTATCCTCCTGCATCTCCTTCAACTCCTCCTCCGTCTCCTTCTCCTGCCTCCCCCACCCCCCCCCCCCCCCCCCCCCCCCACAATCAGACATGGTCAACAAAGCTTGAGCGGAGTTGAGGGCAGTGGATGATCCTGATGTTATGCTTGTCTTATTACACTCTATCCCCTTCCTGCCCGTTCAATCAGTTTGAGATTTCCACCGCAAAAGTCCACCCAATCCATTCTTCACATGCTTAGGGAGACAAGTCCAAGCTTGCTGAGGGTTTAAGCCTCGTTGGCTTCCTTTGACTGGTTTGTGGCCTGCTATGCAGTTGCCCAGGGTGTGGGCGCCGTGGCACGCCAATAGCTATGGGGAGGTTTCAAGCGTCATTCATTTGAGCTGAAAGGCAGTACAAGGTGATGAGGCAGTATGGTGAGAAATGTGCTTTCATGATAGAAGAATACTAAGCAGAGTGAGACAGAGCGAGAAAGCTGGATAGTGCGCTACTGGCATGGGACGGCTGGTACACTTGTGCACAGTGCAGGACTCAATGCAAGAGGTACAGCAGGTTGCAAGTGCAAAGTTTAGAAGTTATAACGGAAGGAGGGGGTAAAGGAAAGTGAAAGGGTGGAAGGGAATGATGTGGAAAGCCTGTAAGGACGTCTGAGTGATGGAGGTTGGATAAGGGGATCACCACGGAGGGGGATAGAGAGGAAGAAGATGAAGGGGAGAGGGGAAGCTACTTCCCAAAATGAGCAAGAGTGAGCCACGGCAGAAGGGTCAGAGGGAAGGCCTTCCTATACTTTAATATGGTGGGTTGTGGGCAGGGAAAATAGGTCAGCACTGCTCACAATGCCTCTAGAGTAGTAGCGGTGGTGGCTGCTCCCTAGTGTGTAACGGTGTTTTGCATGAGCGACCTTTGCCTTTGACCTATTCGGAACTTGCATACTCACACGAGAGTCCATACAGCTGTGGTGAAAGTCTTCAAGAGGAAAACTTGGGGTTGTCATAAACGGAAAAGGAGTCTCTCTCCTCACGTCAGATGAAATATTGTATTGTCCCCAAAGCAGTCCAAGTCATATGTCAGCTATGATGTTCTCATCTCTCCACGCCAGTCCCAATCTAGCTCCACTTGAGTTGTGATGCTGTCTTGTCTCCAAGGCAGTCCCTGCCGTCACATCAGTTGTGATTATGTCTTCTCTGTAAGAAAAGTTTTCTTTTCATGTCAGCTGTCATGCTGTCAACAGTCTCTGTCGTCACATCAGCTGTGATGCTGTCTTATCTCCAAGGCAGTCCGAGTCTCATGTCAGCTGTGATACTGTCTTGTCTCCAAGGCAGGCCCTGTCGTCACATCAGCTGTGATACTGTCTTGTCTCCAAGGCAGGCCCTGTCGTCACATCAGTTGTGATGCTGTCTTGTCTCCAAGGCAGGCCCTGTCGTCACATCAGTTGTGATGCTGTCTTATCTCCAAGGCAGGCCCTGCCGTCACATCAGCTGTGATGCTGTCTTATCTCCAAGGCAGTCCGTCGTCACATCAGCTGTGATGCTGTCTTGTCTCCAAGGCAGTTGATGTCGTCACATCAGCTGTGATGCTGTCTTATCTCCAAGGCAGTCCCTGCCGTCACATCAGCTGTGATGCTGTCTTATCTCCAAGGCAGGCTCTGCCGTCACATCAGCTGTGATGCAGGTCTTATCTCCAAGGCAAGGTCCGTGCCGTCACACCTCAGCTGTGATGCTGTCTGTCCATGTCAGTTGTCTCCCCCAAGGCAGTCGCTGTCGTAACATCAGCGGTGCTGCGGACGTATCTCCAAGGCAGTCCCCTGCCGTCACATCAGCCTGTGATGCGTCTGATCTTCCAAGGCAGTCCGTGCCCGTCCACGAGTCAGCTGTGATGCTGTCTTGTCTCAAGGCAGGCCTGCCGTCACATCAGCTGTGATGCTGTCTTGTCTCCAAGGCAGGCCCTGTCGTCACATCAGCTGTGATGCTGTCTTATCTCCAAGGCAGGCCCTGTCGTCACATCAGCTGTGATGCTGTCTTGTCTCCAAGGCAGGCCCTGCCGTCACATCAGCTGTGATGCTGTCTTATCTCCAAGGCAGTCCGAGTCTCATGTCAGTTGTGATGCTGTCTTATCTCCAAGGCAGTCCGAGTCTCATGTTAGTTGTGATGCTGTCTTCTCTCCAAGGCAGTCCGAGTCTCATGTCAGTTGTGATGCTGTCTTATCTCCAAGGCAGTCCCTGCCGTCACGTCACCTGTGATGCCGTCTTATCTCCAAGGCAGTTCCTGTCGTCACATCAGCTGTGATGCTGTCTTATCTCCAAGGCAGTTCCTGTCGTCACGTCAGCTGTGATGCTGTCTTGTCTCCAAGGCAGTCCCTGCCGTCACATCAGCTGTGATGCTGTCTTGTCTCCAAGGCAGTCCCTGTCGTCACATCAGCTGTGATGCTGTCTTATCTCCAAGGCAGTCCGAGTCTCATGTCAGTTGTGATGCTGTCTTATCTCCAAGGCAGTCCGAGTCTCATGTCAGTTGTGATGCTGTCTTATCTCCAAGGCAGTCCGAGTCTCATGTCAGTTGTGATGCTGTCTTATCTCCAAGGCAGTCCCTGCCGTCACGTCAGCTGTGATGCTGTCTTATCTCCATGGCAGTCCGAGTCTCATGTCAGTTGTGATGCTGTCTTATCTCCAAGGCAGTCCGAGTCTCATGTCAGTTGTGATGCTGTCTTATCTCCAAGGCAGTCCCTGCCGTCACGTCAGCTGTGATGCTGTCTTATCTCCAAGGCAGTTCCTGTCGTCACATCAGCTGTGATGCTGTCTTATCTCCAAGGCAGTTCCTGTCGTCACGTCAGCTGTGATGCTGTCTTATCTCCAAGGCAGTCCCTGTCGTCACATCAGCTGTGATGCTGTCTTATCTCCAAGGCAGTCCCTGCCGTCACATCAGCTGTGATGCTGTCTTATCTCCAAGGCAGTCCGAGTCTCATGTCAGTTGTGATGCTGTCTTATCTCCAAGGCAGTTCCTGTCGTCACATCAGCTGTGATGCTGTCTTATCTCCAAGGCAGTCCGAGTCTCATGTCAGTTGTGATGCTGTCTTATCTCCAAGGCAGTCCCTGCCGTCACGTCAGCTGTGATGCTGTCTTATCTCCAAGGCAGTTCCTGTCGTCACATCAGCTGTGATGCTGTCTTATCTCCAAGGCAGTTCCTGTCGTCACATCAGCTGTGATGCTGTCTTATCTCCAAGGCAGTTCCTGTCGTCACATCAGCTGTGATGCTGTCTTATCTCCAAGGCAGTCCCTGCCGTCACATCAGCTGTGATGCTGTCTTATCTCCAAGGCAGTCCCTGTCGTCACATCAGCTGTGATGCTGTCTTATCTCCAAGGCAGTTCCTGTCGTCACATCAGCTGTGATGCTGTCTTATCTCCAAGGCAGTCCCTGTCGTCACATCAGCTGTGATGCTGTCTTATCTCCAAGGCAGTCCCTGCCGTCACATCAGTTGTGATGCTGTCTTATCTCCAAGGCAGTCCGAGTCTCATGTCAGTTGTGATGCTGTCTTATCTCCAAGGCAGTCCGAGTCTCATGTCAGTTGTGATGCTGTCTTATCTCCAAGGCAGTTCCTGTCGTCACATCAGCTGTGATGCTGTCTTATCTCCAAGGCAGTCCCTGCCGTCACGTCAGCTGTGATGCTGTCTTATCTCCAAGGCAGTCCGAGTCTCATGTCAGTTGTGATGCTGTCTTATCTCCAAGGCAGTTCCTGTCGTCACATCAGCTGTGATGCTGTCTTATCTCCAAGGCAGTCCGTCGTCACATCAGCTGTGATGCTGTCTTGTCTCCAAGTCAGTTCCTGTCGTCACATCAGCTGTGATGCTGTCTTGTCTCCAAGTCAGTTCCTGTCGTCACATCAGCTGTGATGCTGTCTTATCTCCAAGGCAGTCCGAGTCTCATGTCAGCTGTGATGCTGTCTTATCTCCAAGGCAGTTCCTGTCGTCACATCAGCTGTGATGCTGTCTTATCTCCAAAGCAGCCCCTGCCGTCACGTCAGCTGTGATGCTGTCTTATCTCCAAGGCAGTTCGAGTCTCATGTCAGCTGTGATGATGTCTTATCTCCAAGGCAGTTCCTGTCGTCACGTCAGCTGTGATGCTGTCTTATCTCCAAGGCAGTCCCTGCCGTCACATCAGCTGTGATGCTGTCTTGTCTCCAAGGCAGTCCGAGTCTCATGTCAGTTGTGATGCTGTCTTATCTCCAAGGCAGTCCCTGACGTAACATCAGCTGTGATGCTGTGTTGTCTCCAAGGCAGGCCCTGTCGTCACATCAGCTGTGATGCTGTCTTGTCTCCAAGGCAGGCCCTGTCGTCACATCAGCTGTGATGCTGTCTTATCTCCAAGGCAGGCCCTGTCGTCACATCAGCTGTGATGCTGTCTTGTCTGCAAGGCAGTTCCTGTCGTCACATCAGCTGTGATGCTGTCTTGTCTGCAAGGCAGTTCCTGTCATCACATCAGCTGTGATGCTGTCTTGTCTGCAAGGCAGTCCCTGCCGTCACATCAGCTGTGATGCTGTCTTGTCTCCAAGGCAGTCCCTGCCGTCACATCAGCTGTGATGCTGTCTTATCTCCAAGGCAGCTGATGTCGTCACATCGGCTGTGATGCTGTCTCGTCTCCAAGTCAGCGAGAATTCATGAATGCACGTGTGTCTATGTGTTTGTTTGTGTGCGTACACAATGTCCGTGTGTACACCGGCTGTTGAGAAGTGTCTAGTGTGTCGGCGGAGCGCTAGGCGCTTTGCACTTCACGCTTTCAGCCTCTCGCCGCTGGCTAGCTACCTGTTGCGAAAAGGAGAGCGGAGTGCATAAGTCTCTCTCTGCCAGTACACAGCCTATCCATCAGCACGCTATGTAGAGCCTCCACGTGGCGACACAGCAACTGGGTGCTGCAAAGCCCCAGGCTTGGCTACAAGAGACTTGGAGGAGGTTTGGACCCCAGATGTGGAGTGCCCTGGCACTCACGAACCAGACCTTCAGCTAAGCGTAATTAGCCCCACTGCCTTGTGAGAACCTCGAGAGAGTCAAAGGCTATGGGAGTAAACCCAGACATAAAATCCGGAGTGGAGCCCCTAAGGCGGATAGACGGCACCACAGCGTTCCAGCTTCTGCAGCCAAAACGGTGCCAAAAGTAGCGCGTTGTGTTCCTTTGGGTCACGTCGTCTGGGTCGAGGGGGGAGCCACAGAACTTGGGCAGCCTGTGACTTCCATGAATCAGCGCGTCGACGACTAACAGACTTACCTCAAGTCCTGGGGCGATGGGCGAGTGCCGACGGTGGCAGGCACAGGACGGTGCTGGGAGCCGCGAGACACAAACCTGCACTCAGGGTGTCAAGGAGTATTCGGTAGCTCTCTATTCACCGAGGCAAGGATAGAGTTCGGTAGCAACCTTGACGGCGATGCAGCCCTCTTTAGGGACAGCACTGCTTCCCCCACATGGGGACTGGTCTAGAATAGGTGACCCAAACAAAGCTTGCCTCCCCACAACCATGCCAGCCTACCGCTGCTGGCTGGGCATCCAACTTAGTCAGAAAGTAAGAAAAAACAAGAGGCGATTTTTTATGCAGCTCGGATCATGGAACGTGAGAACATTAATGGGCACAAAAACATCAACACACCCCAACGCATTACAGCCATCGTAGCCCAAGAGCTAGCGCGGTATAACATTGACATTGCTGCCCTCAGCGAGACCCGCCTGGCTGATACCGGTACTCTCACCGAAGTGGGAGCAGGACACACATTTTCCTGGAGTGGAAGGCGGCAGACGACGTGAGGAAGGCATGAGTTGGCTTTGCTGTACGGTCGGCGATTGTCCCCAAGCTTGATACCCTCCCGAAGGGGAACAGCGACAGGCTAATGGCTTCAGGCCCCCCTGGCATGCAGCACTCACCTCACTCTCATCAGCACCTACGCCCCAACTATGACCTACAGCGAAGGAGAGAAGGAGCAGTTCTACCATGCTTTGCGAGAGGTCATCAGTGCAGTTCCCGTTTGCGACAAACTTCTCCTCATGGGCGACTTCAACGCCCGGGTTGACAAAGACCAAAAGGCGCGGCCGTCTGTCCATCGGTCCCCATGGTGTGGGCAACATGAACTCCAACGGAGAGCTGCTCCTCACACTTTGTTCGAAATTGGGACTCACCATCACCAACACGTTTTATCAGCCTGACATCCACAAGGTCACGTGGAATCACCCCCGCTCACGACACTGGCGTTGGGACTTGAGAGATATTCATAACACACGGGCCTTAAGGGGAGCGGAGTGCTGGACTGATCACGTTTTGCTCCGCTGCAGAGCTGCCTTTCAACTGGCGCGCAAGCACCGCAGACAAGCTGGCAGCATCAAGGAAAAGCTGGATTTGAAGAAGCTCAGTGATCCGCTCGTACAAGAGACCTTCAGCAAGACCTTGTCTGACGACCTGTGTCCTGCAGAACCAAATGACTCTGATCCTGAGGCTGCCTGGTCTTCCTTCAGGGACACGGTCTACAACACTGCTAAGGTCCACTTGGTCACCCAAAGGGGAAACATCAGAATCGATGTGATGACAGGAAGTATGAAATTCAGAAGCTTCTCGATGAAAAGAGATCTTCGCACAGAGACTGGCTGGGCAACAAAGAGAGTGCCTCCAAGCACATACGCTTCAAAAAGCTGCGGAGGGAGGTGCAGACACAGACGAGACGGATGAAGGACGCGTGGTGGGAAGCTAAAGCGGAGGAACTCCAGGGCTACGCTGACCAACACGCCACCAAGCTTTTCTACAATGGCCTTAACTCCATCTCTGGGCCTTCAGCCAGCACCATGACAGCAGTCCGCGCACCAGACGGCACCTTGCTTTCCGATAAAAGGGAAAATCTGACGCGCTGGACAGCTCACTTCAGCAATCTCCTCAACAGGACCTCAGACGTGGACCCACAGGCGCTTGCCGACATTCCCCAGCGCCCCTGCGTCACTGCCCTGGACGCCTCCACAACTCTTGCGGAGGTGATGAAGGCAGTCTCAGAAATGCAGACGAGCAAGTCTGCAGGCCCT
>JAWQFJ010035159.1:0-2500 GCA_034096865.1 Theodoxus fluviatilis | reverse complement strand
AGCTTCTGGACATTTGATGTATTCATTTATGTATTTATTACGTAGATCATTATACAAAGGACAATAAAATAGAAAATGTTTCTCATTCTCAATCTCACCGCAAAGGAGGCAATGTTGATCTATATTGTGGCTGCGCATAGATTGTTTGTTACCAGGTAAATCATTCACTCCAAATCTAAACCGGATAAATACATCTCTGAATTTTTTAATCTCAATGTATTCTAAGTATTTTTCACTTTCTAAGGTTCTTTTGAAGGATCGATACATTCGGAATCTTTCACTTTCACGAATTTTGCTGTTCCAGCTCTGCCTATAGCAATCTTGCAGCCTATTTTTCAAGTTTACAAGAAAACTTCTCTCAGTAGTAGTGCCTCCATTTCTCCAGATATACGCATAGCCGGCCTTGCATATTACATTTTCAACTAACTTTGCCCAGTTTCGATCATCTGGGATCTTTGTGCTAAACAACATGAGATATGCTTGCCTGGGTAGCCTATCATCGGTCATTTTAGTAAGTTTTAGCCATTACTTTACTGCTCTCATTGTACTGTTTATGGCAAGTGGAAACCTTCCTGTTTCTCCATAAACCAAACTGTTAGGTGTTCTATAGTCCACATTTAGAAAGCGTTTACAAGCAAACAGGTGAGCTTTTTCTACACTTTTATGTTCCTCAAGACCCCATAGATCTGCCGCGTATAGTAGGGAAGACTGGACCTGTGCGTCATAGAGACGGAAAAATAATCTAGGTTTCATATTCTTAAGGCTCCACATCATTTTAAACAGATGCATGGTTTTTTGTTTTGCTGCAGTAGCCAAGCTGTCTAAAGATACTGTTGTTGAGAGTCTAGTAGTAAACGTATAACCCAGATATTTATAATTATTCACTACATCAAGTTGTTTTCCATTTAAGAACCATTTTTCACCTTGTGCTAGGTGCCCTCCTCTCCGGAAAACCATGACTTTTGTCTTATCTGTATTGATTTCCAGAGCAATTCGTTTAGACGCACACGTCTGACGTCTGAAGTCCTGCTGGTGTGGTAGACAAAAGTGCCACATCATCCGCAAAGATTAGAAAGTAAAATTCTGCCTTTCCAGCTACCATTTGAACACCATGTTTACCATTTTTACGGAGATAATCTGCAACTTGGTTAATGTAGAGAGAAAATAGTATTGGAGACTCTAAGGCACCTTGTTTTGTTCCAATGGGGCAATCGATTAACTCTGAGATGACGCCCTTCCACCTGACACAGGCTTTTACTTGGGCGTACATAGCTTTTAGCATACCAAGGAATTTTGGGGAAACATTTGCTTGTGCAAGTGCACGCCAAAGGATCTCACGGTCAACAGAATCGAAGGCTTTTTTATAATCTATAAATGCTACATATAGTTTCCCTCTGCCCCCTCCATACACATGTCTGGTTATCATGCAGTGGAGTATAAAAATATGGTCGATAGTTGAATACCCTGTCCGGAAACCAGCCTGTTCCATACAGATTTTCCATTTCTTTTCAGCCCGTGTGTGCAGTCGCTTAGTTAGCAGAGAGGTAAAGACCTTGCTCATTGTACTTAGTAGGGAGATGCCTCTATAGTTTGCAGTTTGCCCCACACTTCAAAGTATGCTCAGATATAAAATTTGTGAGGAGATAAAATTGCAAGGAGTCATCCAGTGAAGGAAGGAATGCGGATGTGGAGGGGAGGTGGAGGGGAAGGGAAGGGGGGCGCAGTGGGAGGGAAAGGATTGAGAAAATGGACCTGGAGAAGCTGGTGGACAGGGCAGCAACTTGAAAGGGTCAGAGATACGGTCTACAGGGAAGGGGGGTTCATATAAAGCAGTTGCAGGTAAGCTGCATTTGAATGTGAGAGGCCGGACTAAAGGGAGGCTTGGGAAAGACAGGTTTGAGTGTAGTGTCGAGGGGTGGCGAGCTTCTTGATCTTCTCCGTATAAACAGGTAAGCTGAAGTAGAGTGAGATGTAAGAAGGAATGGGATGTGAGAGAAGGGGCTGTGTGTGTGTGTGTGTGTGTGTGTGTGTGTGTGTGTGTGTGTGTGTGTGTGTGTGTGTGTGTGTGCATGTGTGTCTGTATAAATTTGTGTGTGTGTGTGTGAATTGTGTGTGTGTGTATGTGTGTGTGTATGTGTGCATGTGTGTCTGTATGTGTGTGTGTATGTGTGTATGTGTGTGTATGTGTGTGTTTGTGTGTAAGTGTGCGTGTGTGCGTACATGTGTGCATGTGTGTCTGTATTTGTGTGTGTGTGTGTGTGTGTGTGTGTGAGAGAGAGAGAGAGAGAGGGAGAGAGAGAGAGAGAGAGAGAGAGAGAGAGAGAGAGAGAGAGAGAGAGAGAAAGAGGAGAGAGATAGAGAGAAGAGAAAGAGAGAGAGAGAAGGAGGGGGGAGGGGAGAGAGAGAATGAGGAGAGAGAGAGAGAGAGAGAGAGAGAGAGAGAGAGAGGGAGAAGAGAGAGAGAGAGAGAGAGAGACGGAGAGAGAGAGAGACAGAGAGG
>JAWQFJ010035157.1:0-26200 GCA_034096865.1 Theodoxus fluviatilis | reverse complement strand
GATGGATGGATGGATGGATGGGTGCAAGGATGGATGGAAGGGTGTATGGATAGATGGATGGATGGATGGATGCATGGATGCATGGATGAATGGATGGGTGGATGCATGGATGGATGGAAAGATGGAGGGAGGGAGGGATGCATGGATGGATGGATATATGCATGGATGGGTTGATGGATGGATGGATCCATGGATGGATGGATGCATGGATGGATGGAAAGATGGATGGAGGGAGGGAGGGATGGATGGAGTGAATTTACGGCCTTTCAGCTTTGTAGACTATCCATGGCCATTAATCACACAAACAAACATTAGAATTGGGTACAATAAGAGCAAGTCGAGTATCATTTCTCTATGCATTCGGCCCTCACGAATCGCGTATGGAGACACGGTGGGTCTATTCTTACCCCCAGCCCGCTGGAGAACAAGAGAAACAGAAAGAAGAACAAAGACAGGAACAGAGTATTGAAAACAGACAGATAGACACAGACACACGCACACACACATACAAACACACGCACGCAATCACACACGCACGCACACACACAAACAAACACACACACACACACACACACAGAGACACACACAGACACACACACATATGCTGACATTCAGGCCCGCAGAAGGAGAGGCGATCTGGGACTGGGACCCGGGGAGGAGGGATATGGTAGGCTCTAAAGCAGGACAGAAAGCACTTCATTCACGGTCTACTCCATTTCCGTCCATTGGACGACATTCCATCTTCCTTGAAAGCAGGATGGGGGTGGTCACGCCGCCAGGACTGCATGCTGCACGACCAGTGGCACAGTGGGAGTGGCAAGCTAAAAGTGAGCTATCACTGGTGACCTTCTTCCCCTATTGAACACCAAGAAGAAACAAGAAGGGCAAAGCCCATACGACTCACATGCTTGACCTTGACCTTTATATGACCTTGACCTTCAGGTGACCTTCAAGGTCAAGGTCAAACAACTAAACCTACCAATGACATCATACACAAAGAAATGCTTTACACATTTTTCCTACCAAAATACATGTGACCTTGACCCAAGGTCAAGGTCATCCAAGGTCATGCAACACAAAGCTGTTAATTCAAGACATAGGAAGCACAATGGTGCTTATTGGCACTTTCTACCATGAGATATGGTCACTTTTAGTGGTTCACTACCCCATTTTGGTCACATTTCATAAGAGTCAAAGTGACCTTGACCTTGATGATATGTGAACAAATGTGTCTCATGATGAAAGTATAACATGTGCCCCACATAATTATTAAGTTTGAAACAGTTATCTTCCATAGTTCAGGGTCAAGGTCACTTCAAAATATGTATACAATCCAACTTTGAAGAGCTCCTGTGACCTTGACCTTGAAGCAAGGTCAACCAAACTGGTATCAAAAGATAGGGCTTGCTTTGACCTATATACCACTTGTAGCTAAGGTCGCCATTCTCAATAACGTGGGAGAAAATTGGGAAAATGTGAAAAATGACTGTTTTTGAGACCACATTTATGGCTCCTGTGACCTTGACCTTGAAGCAAGGTCAAGTCACTATGTATGTTTTTTGAGGCCTTGTCATCATACACCATCATGCCACATTTGGTGTTGATAGACTTAATAGTCTCCGAGAAAAATCCAACGTTTAAGTTTTTTACGGACGCCCGGACGCCCGGACGGACGCCCGGACGGACGGACGGACGACACGGCTCAGTACATAGACTCACTTTTGCTTCGCATGTGAGTCAAAAAAACTGGAGGGAAAAAGCTACTATGGCTTCTGTCCTTAATGTTAGAGTACATTTCTCGCCGCTTCTCTTCGGCAGACTGCGCCAAGGGAATGCTTTTTAACGACAGAGTCCCCTTTGTGGCAGGCATGATCATGATAAATATTCTTCACAAAACATAAGAAGACGAAACAAGGGCATCAATATTCATCCAAAACACTTCCCCGTGCATGGGGCTTTCAAGGCGCAGTCCACCCGTCACCTGTTCTGTCACACAAGACTTGGCGAGAACAAGAGATGACATAATCTGTTAGCCTCACAGTTCATACCAGCCATGAACGCGCCTGCAAACGGAAATTCATTATTCAGTTCTGCAACGAAGAACGCTATCAGAATGACAAGCTCAACACTAATCTTTTTAATTTCCTCTCACAATCCCAGTCTTAACGAATTTCGCTTCAAGCTCCCTGTTAAAAGTAACGCGGTGACATTAGACAGTGTGGAGAAGGAATGAAATACTCCATGCGTCAGTTGGTGGGGGTTGGAGTGAGGGTGGGGGTGGGGATGGGGGTTGGGGTGTGGGTGGGGAGCGGCGCGCCATTTGTTCCTTGTGGAGCACCCGATACCCATCTTATCATGGAAAGCGATGAGTATCCCCTCTGATAGCTATACACTACAGAAAAAAAGTAATGCCTGAAAGACGGAAGTCAATGCACGTTCGACCAGGGAGACGAGGCAATCCAGCCAGATCTGCTCCCACCAAGGCGACTCGTCCGCGTGCTGCGTCTACGTGGCACTTCCACGACAACTGTTTCCAGGGACGCCCACAACGCCCTTGTCCCCTGCCCTCCCCTTCAATGGAGACCAAAGAGAGCTGGGCCTCTGTAAAAATCCTTCCAATCCTGGAGCTCTGGATGTCGATGTCTGGGAGAGGATAAAGGCGCTCACTTTAAAGGCGGAAGACTACATATCATTCAAAAAAACACCGCATAAACTAGGCGAGGATGTCGAATATATTTGTCCAGATTGAAATGATGCCCATAAACCGTTGACAGGCCGTGGTTGAAGAGAATTACTTTCTCGAGATCTGAGCGGGCTGTGCATTGATCGCCCACGTCATTCGTAGGGCAGTGCTTCGAAGCCATTCGACATAAGAGTCCATTGGCACTGAATAAAAGCTTGGTTGGGGTTTGCTCCTGGTCTATTTCCTTCCTATCTTGTTCTTGCATAACTGAGCCAGAGCTGAGAATTTTTTCCTGGGGTCTCTGCTTGTACGCGCGGATTTCGTCTTGAGCGCAGACGAGAGAGGGCGACTAAATGAGGCAAAGAAGGGGCAATGACTCACTAGAACATGCCTTGGAGCTATCTAGGAGAGGTTTCCTCCTGTGTCTGCAGGCAGGCGAGCGAGACATTCATTACCCAGGCCATCTACCCCTTGCAGCAGGCAAGGCTTCGCCGTCAACCAACCACCAAAACCAATTGACACAATTTTATGGAAACGAACCGACTTATTTAGCACGTTGCATTAAAGGTTTTTTCAACACCCATTCTGCCGCTTTACCTAATAAAAAGCTTTCTTCAGCTCACAACTTTAACGAATGTTCATGAAGAATGCCACTAGAACTGGTTTGGAAAATCAGGTCACTGAAATATTACTTCTGGGATTTTTTTCCCGAGGCCAGAGACAAAGAACATGCCAAGCATGGAAAAATACACTTGTCAAATTTCTAACATTTCCCCCCACTATTTCAAAGATTAAAGTTGGAAATCTGCAACGTGATTCAAAATCAAGTTAATACACGCGCGCACACACACACACACACACACACACACACACACACACACACACACACACACACACACACACACACACACACACACACACACACACACACACACACGCACACACACACACACACACACAAACCCAGGCAATGTACAACTCGTATCACTTCTGCGCATTCAGTGTTAGAGCTGAAGAAATCGCTCAAGCGTGACCTCAAAATAATAAACATACCTCCATATTTCCTTCACGTCTTGAAAAAACCACACAATAGAAAACATCATCTGAGTTATGAGTGTTCCTGGGAGCACAGATGTAGCCAGTCAACTACATACAATCCTGCAGATTTTGTACGCCGTTTGACTACACTCTTTCGACAATAAGCGAAAGTGCAGAGAAGAAGAGCTGACTCGACGACAGAGACAAAGATCCCTCTCCTGTATTTTGCAAGATCGAGAGGTCGCCATCAAAATGTGTCCTCCAGACAACTTTCTGCAATCTGCTTGTCTACAGACTGTCTGTTCCTGGTAGCCGGCTTCTGTCTGTCTGCGAATGATGCCTCCGAAGTTTGGTTCTGAGGAGAATAAGGCCCTGATTCTTTGCTCATTAAATCCGGATGAGCCATGGATGAGAGCACAAACGTGTGTGTGTGTGTGTGTGTGTGTGTGTGTTTGTGCGTGCGTGCGTGCGTGCATGTACGTGAGTGTGTTTTTGTGTGTGTGTGTGTGCGTGTGTGTGCGCGCACGCGCTTGTGTGTATGTGTGTGTGTATGTGTGTGTGTGTGTGTATGTGCGTGAGAGGGAGAGAGAGAGAGAGAGAGAGAGAGAGAGAGAGAGAGAGAGAGGAGAGAGAGAAGAGAGAGAGAGAGAGGAGAGAGAGAGAGAGAGAGAGAGAGAGAGAAGAGAGAGAGAGAGAGAAAAGAGAGAGAGAGTGAGAGAGAGAGAGGAGAGAGGGAGAGGAGAGAGGAGAGAGGAGAGAGGAGAGAGAGAGAGAGAGAGAGAGGAGAG
Source organism: Theodoxus fluviatilis (assembly GCA_034096865.1). Taxonomy (NCBI): domain Eukaryota; kingdom Metazoa; phylum Mollusca; class Gastropoda; order Cycloneritida; family Neritidae; genus Theodoxus; species Theodoxus fluviatilis. The sequence continues at coordinate 21,691 of JAWQFJ010035157.1, read as the reverse complement.
AGAGAAAAAAGAGAGAGAGAGAAGAGAGAGAGAGAGAGAGAGAGAGAGAGAGAGAGAGAGAGAGAGAGAGAAAGAGGTGGGGGTAAGGGATGCACGCCTTGGCTGACAAGTGCGTGGACATGACCAAAACAACGAAGCAAAAAGCCATGAGAAATTCCAGACCAAGCAAATTCGCTGCAAAAATCGAAACACTCCGAAACGTGAGGTTAATGAGTGCTCTGAGCTTGTGTTTACACACTTTCAGTCTCACAATAGGAAACCGAACGAATTTACAACAACAAATGTAAGGACATACACATTCAGTGAAAACAAGGACATACACATTCAGTGAAAACAAGGACATACACATTCAGTGAAAACAAGGAGAGATACATTCAGTGAAAACAAGGACATACACATTCAGTGAAAACAAGGACAGATACATTCAGTGAAAACAAATACAGACACATTCAGTGAAAACAAGGACATACACATTCAGTGAAAACAAGAACAGATAAATTCAGTGAAAACAAATACAGACACATTCAATGAAAACAAGGACATACACAAGAAGTAAAAACAAGGACATACACATTCAGTGAAAACAAAGACATACCCATTCATTGAAAACAAGGACATGCACATTTAGTGAAAACAAGGACATACACATTCAGTAAAAACAAGGACAGACACATTCAGTGAAAACAAAGACATACCCATTCAGTGAAAACAAGGACATACACATTCAGTGAAAACAAGAACAGATAAATTCAGTGAAAACAAATACAGACACATTCAATGAAAACAAGGACATACACAAGAAGTAAAAACAAGGACATACACATTCAGTGAAAACAAAGACATACCCATTCATTGAAAACAAGGACATGCACATTTAGTGAAAACAAGGACATACACATTCAGTAAAAACAAGGACAGATACATTCAGTGAAAACAAAGACATACCCATTCATTGAAAACAAGGACATACACATTCAGTGAAAACAAGGACATACACATTCAGTAAAAACAAGGACAGACACATTCAGTGAAAACAAAGACATACCCATTCAGTGAAAACAAGGACATACACATTCAGTGAAAACAAAGACATACCCATTCAGTGAAAACAAGGACATACACATGAAGTAAACACAAGGACATACACATGAAGTAAACACAAGGACAGATACATGAAGTAAACACAAGGACAGACACATACAGAACAAAAACACATACACTAAACACATTCACATACAGTAAACACAAGGAATTCCGCATACAGTGAAAACAAGGACAGATGCAAACCGTTGAAACATGGACATAAACTTACACAGCGAACACAGCATATACATGTACATGTACATACACACAGCGAACACAGCATATACATGTACATACACACAGCGAACACAGGGATATACATGTACATACACACAGCGAACACAGGGATATACATGTACATGTACATACACACAGCGAACATAGGGATATACATATACATTCACACAGCGAACACAGGGATATACATGTACATACACACAGCGAACACAGGGATATACATGTACATACACATACACACAGCGAACACAGGGCTATACATGTACATGTACATACACACAGCGAACACAGGGATATACATGTACATGTACATACACACAGCGAACACAGGGATATACATGTACATACACACAGCGAACACAGGGATATACATGTACATACACACAGCGAACACAGGGATATACATGTACATGTACATACACACAGCGAACACAGGGATATACATGTACATACACACAGCGAACACAGTGATATACATGTACATACACACAGCGAACACAGGGATATACATGTACATGTACATACACACAGCGAACATAGGGATATACATGTACATACACACAGCGAACACAGGGATATACATGTACATGTACATACACACAGCGAACACAGGGATATACATGTACATGTACATACACACAGCGAACACAGGGATATACATGTACATGTACATACACACAGCGAACACAGGGATATACATGTACATACACACAGCGAACACAGGGATATACATGTACATACACACAGCGAACACAGGGATATACATGTACATACACACAGCGAACACAGGGATATACATGTACATACACACAGCGAACACAGGGATATACATGTACATACACACAGCGAACACAGGGATATACATGTACATACACACAGCGAACACAGGGATATACATGTACATGTACATACACACAGCGAACACAGGGATATACATGTACATGTACATACACACAGCGAACACAGGGATATACATGTACATGTACATACACACAGCGAACACAGGGCTATACATGTACATGTACATACACACAGCGAACACAGGGATATACATGTACATACACACAGCGAACACAGGGACAGACGCATACTGTGAAAACGAGGACACATACATATAGCAAACACAAGATCAGACACATACATATCAATGAATAATCCAGACAGATTTCCAGTACGTCAAACCGTGTCGCGGGTAGAATAAAGAAGGAGGGTAGGGGATTGGAAGAAGGAAAGATGAGGGAAGGGAGGGGGAGAGGAGGAGGGAGCAAAGTTGGAAGAGGGGAAAATGAGGGGAGGGAAGGGGAGAGGAGGAGGGTAGGGGGTTGGGAGAAGGAAATATGAGGGGAGGGAGGGGGAGAGAGCGAGGGGGGGGGGGGGAGTTGGAGGAGGAATGGATGAGGAAGGGAGGGAGAGAGGAGGAGGGTGGGGGGGTGGAAGAAGGAAAGATGAGGGGAGGGAGAGAGGAGGAGGGTAGGGGGTTGTATGAAGGGAAAATGAGGGGAGCGAGGAGGATGGTGTGGGTTGGAAGAAGGAAAAATGAGGGCAGGGAGGGAGAGAGGAGGAGGGTAGGGGGGTGGAAGAAGGAAAGATGAGGGGAGGGAGGAAGAGGAGAGAGGGTAGAGGGGAGGGGAGGGGAGGGTGGGAGGAGAGGAGGAGGGTAGGGGGGTGGAAGAAGGAAAGATGAGGGGAGGGAGGGAGAGAGGAGGAGGGTAGAGGGTGAGGGAGAGAGAGGAGGAGGGTAGGGGGGGGAGAGGAGGGGGGAGGGAGGAGGGAGAGAGGAGGAGGGTAGGGGGGTGGAAGAAGGAAAGATGAGGGGAGGGAGAGAGAGAGGAGGAGGGTAGAGGAGGGGAAGAGCAGGAGAGGGAGGGAGAGAGGAGGAAAGTAGGGAGTTGGAAGAGGAATGAATGAGGGGAGGGTGGGAGAGAGGAGGAGGTTAGGGGGTTGGAGGAGGGAAAGATGAGGGGAGGGAGGGAGAGAGGAGGGGAGGAGGGGGATGGAAGAAGGGAAGATGAGGGGAGGGAGAGAGAGAGAGGAGGAGGGGGAGGGGTTGAAAGAAGGGAAGAGGAGGGCAGGGAGGGAGAGAGGAGGGGAGGGGGTGAAGGAGGGGAAGATGAGGGGAGGAAGGGAAAGAAGGGGATCGTAGGGGGTTGGAAGAAGGGAAGATGAGGGGAGGGAGGGAGAGAGAATGAGGGTAGGAGGATGGAGGAGGGGAAGATGAGGGGAGGGAGGGAGAGAGGAGGAGGGTAGGGGGTGAGGGAGGGGAGGGAGGGAGAGAGGAGGAGGGTAGGAGGATGGAGGAGGGGACGATGAGGGGAGGGAGGGAGAGAGGAGGAGGGTAGGGGGTTGGAAGAAGGGAAGATGAGGAGAGAGAGGGAGAGAGAAGGGGGGTAGGAGGATGGAGGAGGGGAAGAGGAGGGGAGGGAGGGAGAAAGGGTAGGGGGTTGGAAGAAAGGAAGATGAGGGGAGGGGGGAGAGAGGAGGAGGGTAGGGGGTGAGGGAGGGGAGGGAGGGAGAGAGAAGGGGGGTAGGAGGATGGAGGAGGGGAAGATGAGGGGAGGGAGAGAGAGAGGAGGGTAGGGGGTGGAAGAAGGATGGATGAGGGAGGGAGGGAGAGAGGAGGAGGGTGGGGTGGGTGGAAGAAGGAAAGATGAGGGGAGGGAGGGAGAGAGGAGGAGGGTAGGGGGGTGGAAGAAGGAAAGATGAGGTGAGGGAGGGAGAACAGCCTTGTGCCGCCATCCGAGACGGAATACCAGTGGCCTTCTCCAAGTCCCACTGCTCCACTACTAATACAGCGAGCAGAAAGAGGTGGTGTCCCATTCCTTGTATGCTTCCCTCTATTCTCTCCAGCCCACCTCCACCCCCTCCCCGCTGTCTGTCCCTCACCAGTAACCTTCCAGCAGACGGTGTAGGTATGTCGCGCAAAATGGTATGATGGAGAAGGATATAGGCTTTATTGGCGTGGGGAGGGTGTGGGGGGGGGGGGTGGGGGGGGGGGGGGGGGGGGGGGGTGGGGGGTTCCCCGTAGCATCGGGGAAATAATAGGTGATTGAGCTGTGATAGTGAGGAGAAGAAAAAACAAGACAAAGAAAGAAATACGCCAGGTATATGCCACTGCCTTAAAAAGAGTGTGTGTGGGGGTGGGGGTGGGGGAGGGGTGGGGGATATAATGATCGTATGTGTTCAGGAAAGAGGTCAGTATGTGTGTGTGTGTGTGTTGTGTGACTCGTTTTGCGCGCGCGTTGCAGTGGGCGGCGCGCGCGCCGCCGCGCGTGTGTGTGTGTGTGCGCGCGCCCTCCCAAAAGGTGCGTCAGAAACACTCTGCGAAAGCCATGCTCATGCACGACTAAACCAGATCAGAGGAGGAAGGGGCTGGGTGGGGGTGGGGGTGGGGGTGGGGGTGGCGGTGTGGGTGGGGAGGTTGGGGAGGAGGATGATTATTCAGTTGTTGATAAGATCATCCAACACAGACATTTGAGTTAATTCAGAGCGTTTGGCTGGAGTACTTGGGCTGGAATTTTAACCGCCAACTATCTACCTACCTACCTACCTACCTACCCACCACCCACCCACCTAACCCACTCACCCACCTACCACCCACCCACCAAGTCACCCACCTACCACCCCATCCACCCACCCATTCACCCACCCATCCACCCACCCACCCACCTACCTACCCACCCATCCACCCACCCACCCACCCACCCACCTACCTACCTACCTACCTACCTACCTTCTTACCTACCCACCTACCCTCAAAAGGTCAGACAGTGAGTGCGAGTCAGACAGGATCAGCCACTGGGGGATGGGGGGGGGGGGGGGGGAAAAGATGGAAAGAGAAAGGGGATGGGGGATGGGGTGAGGGATGGGGTGGGGGAGGGGTGAGGGAGGGGTGGGGGTGGGTGGGGGAGGGGTGGGGGAGGGGGTGGGGGAGGGGTGGGGGAGGGGGTGAGCTTGGGACAAAGAGGGTGGGGGGTTAGGTTTGGAAAATGAAAATGGACGCTCCCATAAGCCGTCAATCATGACAGACGCACTCCCTGAGACCATCAGGGGTCAGGGGTCAATTGCGAAGTCACCTCTGGTATACCAGTGGAGAGAGTAGACACAGAACCTTCACCCCCACCGCTAACTCAGATGAGTTTGAAGACGAACATGATGTGTTTCCACAGCCTGGAAAAGTTAACGTTTCGACGACAATGAGCAAGGAAAATGAAGGGTTAATCCCAGTGTGACCAGTTCTTGGAAAAGGAAAAGAAATATCCATTTGATTAACAAAGTGTGTGGCAAATATTCAACACAGGTGATTTTTTTTTCTCCTTCAAAGTTATTAAATAGCATTTGTACTGATTAGAATGTGTTAAAGGTTTGCCTTTCCGTAGCTCGTAATTCTCACTAGTCTGTGCTTTTATCTTTGAAAGACGCCGTTCCTTGTCAGTACAGAGAGATCTAAAGTATTGACTGGAGAAGCGGACGATTTGTTTTTGATTCAATCTGGAGGGAAATTGTTCATTTCAGGAGCATGTCCTCACTGCAAATTACTAGAAGATGCATGGTGAGAGGAAAATGAAGCAGCACTGGTGAATACGTGTCACGTGTTTTCACAGTTTAAAAACTGTTTCTGCCCAATTTTTGCTTGCGAAAGCTATTATTCTTTTGACCAGTCATGCAGCCATAAGCTGTGCATTTGTTTTCAAATATCGACAGCATTGTGGCACAGTTAAAAGCTTTTCTTACTGATATACTGATATATGGATTCTTAGCTTTTTGTTGGTGTAAAACATTATTTACGTGTGCTTGAACAGAACAACTTTTTACTCGGGTTACTTTGCTCCATGGTTACTGGAACTGGGAAAGTGTTTTGACAGGAGAGGAACATTTCCAACAGCAGAAGGAGCAAACGTATCGCTCTGTTGTTAAGTGGATTAAGGGCAGGACCCTCGGCATTGCTGTCAACAAGAAACCAACGAAATACACTCAGCTGTAAAAACCCAAACCTACTGCAGAGAGTCCAACCGGCAACCTTGAGTTTGAACGTAGATACAAAAATAGACCGACGAAACACTGTTCAGCCATGCGCATAATCGTACTGCAAGAGTGGAAATGGGGGATGCGCAGCTCAGCTCGTCTTCTAGAAGGAATCGACCTTCAGGGGAGAGGCAGTCATTGGAGCCACACGCCACTGTCCATGGCTGACGGGAGGCGTGCAAGACAAGACACCAAAGATGGATACTTTTTTTATGACACCATAAATGGCACACTTGACACTGCGTTGTTCGTGATGACGCATGATCTCACAGTGACAGATCAGTACATCGTCGGTGAAAGCCTGCCGATGATCAAGCAGGCACATGGCGCATGATCTCACAGTGACGGATCAGTACATCGTCGGTGAAAGCCTGCCGATGATCAAGCAGGCACATGGCGCTCGCTGCCGTTTGACACATGACGGGTGTTGCTGCGCAGCAACAAGATGAGAGAAGTATCACTGGATAAAAAGAAGAAGAAGAAGAAAAGGTGGGGTACGGCTGCACTCGATCTGAAATTCCGATTCCACACCAAATCAGATCATTCCCGCTGCAGCTTCGGACGCTCACCGTAGGCCGTCTTGCTAGAGCCAGCCGGCGTTAGGGCGGCGACTGGACATTAGTGTAGAAACCTCCTCGGTTCGCATCCCGCCACACGAGGCCCCACGGTCTCGATGGAGACGAGCACGCGATCGAGCGAGATCCCGCTAGTCTGCGAGACAATCCGTGTGGCTAAAATGTAACACAACAGACGGAAGAAAAGCGCGGTGGAGGTGAGCGATTTGTCATGTCTGAGCAGTCGTGATGCTGGCTGAGCCTCTCGACAAGGTACATCCCGAGTCAGAGTTATCGTGCAGACTTCTGGCACCCAAGGTTGTATGTTTCTCGCTCCACCCTAAAAGCTGTGTCCCACCCCCAAACCCCCTTCTCCCTATTTGGCACACCAGGGTTGTCTGTTTCTCATTCCACCCCGAAAGCTGTCTCCCTCCGCCCGCTCCCCACCCCCCCCCCCCCCCCCCCCCTATTCCTGCTCCTTGCTGTCTTCTCCCTTCGTGACGCTTGCCCACCAGACACTCCGCGCTCTTTCCTGCCAGTGTCAACAGGCGGCAGACGATTCAGGGCTGGCCCTGGCACTGCATTCATTAATCCTGGGTCCTGACGATGATGGCGTGTACACAGTGGCTATCGGAGCCACTCGGCACACCAATCAATGAACGCTGGATCGCCCGCCCCTCGCCATGACCCGAGTAACGTCATCCCCCGTTGAGCCAGCACGTCACAGCTAGACTAATCTGTCGGTACATGACAACTGAAAGTCGCCTCCTGCTGAGGTCCTGTCCTCGGCTGTCCGAACTTCGGGGTTCCTGCACGGTGGGGCACATCGCAAACAAGCGTCCTTACCAAGGACGCGGCCTTCATAAACGCAGCGATAGAAAAGGCACCAAAACGTCGATATTATTTATCCTGGCATTGTACACTACGTTGCAGTACAGCTATATCACACGCACACATACACACACACATACACACACACACCTACATACACACACGCACGCACGCACATACACACACATACACACACACACGCTTGCACGCACGCACATATACACACATGTACATACACACACACACATTCACATACATATACACACATACACTCATTCACCCACTCATTCATTCACTCACTCGCTAAATCACTCACAAAATAACAATAAATCACTCACTCATTTGCTCGCTCACTTGTTTACTCATTGTCTCACCTACTCACTACTCACTCACTAATCCGTCCGTCCGTTCACTCATACACTCACTCACTCACCCACTCACTCACTGTATCAATCATTCATTGACTCACTCATTCATTCATTACTAAATCACTCACTTATTTGCTTAATCATTCACTCGCTCGCTTAATCATTTCCATTGTCGTATGGGCCCTGGAACCAGCGAGGAAGCTAGGAATCATGCTACATTGCCTATGCCAGGTGGAGGGAGAAAGATGGGCTGGGGGCCAGGACCGACAGGAAGACCGATGGCCTACAGCCACTGGAAGCCCAAGATGGCGAGGGACGAGACATAAGCTCCGTTCCTGTCGCTTCCTGACTGTCATGGACCAGCACCAGGATTTCAGCCGATCGTGTCCACAAAACAGGTGTACTTTGCGATGACTTGCCTTCCATGATTGTCCACCTGGCAGTTCCAGTTGTGTGTGTACGTGCGTGCGTGTGTGTGTGTGTGTATGTGTGTGTGTGTGTATGTGTGTGTGTGTTTGTTTGTGTGTGTATATGTGTGCATAAGTGTGCGTGTGTGTGTGTGTGTGTGTGTGTGTGTGTGTGCGTGTGTGTGTGTATGTGTGTGTATGTCTGTGTATGTGTGTGTTTGTGTGTGTATGTGTGTGCACACATGTGCGTGTGTGTGTGTGTGTGCGTGCGTGTGTGTGTGCGTGTGTGTGTATATGTGTGTGTATGTGTGTGCATGTGAGTATGTGTGTGTGCATGTGTGCGTGTGTGTGTGTGGTTTCAATTCTCCCGCTTAGATGTGAAATTTCCAAAGAATTTTTTTTTCAGTACATACAGCAGGGAGTACAAGAAAAAGCCAGGGCTGCTGCATTGAAAATGTTTAGAGGTGCGAAGACAGGGACATTAACAACACATTTTCCAATGGTGTAAATTCTCAAATTGTTTTTGTTTTGGAGGCTTCACACGCACTGTAGAAAACTGGCGCCAAACCCGTGCCGAATGCGTTCCAGGACGTGCAGCTTCTGAAAGAGGCAACACAAAAAACAACCCACCCTAAAACACAAAGAGTCGTCATCGAAGACTATAACAAATATCCATAAACACACGAATCCACTTCATTCCGTTTTACATGTCGTTTTTACAACAATTCGTAGCAGCAAAACAAGAGCTTGATATTTGGATTGACTGCAACACAACACAAGCGGATAGGTTCAAGAGAGTTTCATGACGTACAAGAGCAAGTTTAACGCTATATCGAAAGCGGAGGAGTGCACTGAAACTCCACTTTGGCGGTTCAGGGCGATCGATACATGGACCATCCATCATGTGAAGGTGAATCCTATGTTGGGGAGACGAAAGAGCAAAAACTCGTAGGGTTTCAGTGTTGACTGTGGTTCTAAGACAGCACGACAGGAAAATCCTCCATCATGACAAAACCCACTCCAGTCTTCGACAGTCCCTCTAATATGCATCTCTTGCCTACCCCTCCCCCCAAATAAAACCCCCACATCCCCACCCCCTGTCTACCCTACCCTCTTTCTGGACTTTGCAAGCCCGTGTTCCCGTCTTCCAGCAGCTCTCCAGGCATTCACACATTCAAAGCAACCTATACACAATACTGAGGCGCAGATCGGCCTTGCTTGGAGATTTCTTTCTAAAACTTCAGAGTCTTCAGTCTTACTCTCTCGGCCTTTACATAGCAGCTGTTATTTCTTGTTCTCTCTTGCCAGGGGTATTTCCTATCACGCTCCATTTCTTCTGCACACACAGCACCTACGCTACTCTTGTCTGTGCACGACGGCGTTCGCTACTCCCACCACCACCATCACCACCACCACCACCACCACCATCACCACCACCACCATCCCCACCACTAACATCATTACCTTCTTTAACTGGCACCTTGATATCTTTTTTTTTCAGTTCCCACGCTTCTTTTCCTAACGAAAACGTGGCTCCTTCTCCACTTTTACTATTTCCAACGTATCCCAAGGTTTGGCTTTCTTGTCGAATTTTTATCCACTCCCAGCCTTTTCTCTCTTTACTCGGAATGGCTGCCTTCACTCTTCCACGTCTCCCTCCATCAACGGTTGCTTCCTGTGCAAGGCAGTTCAGCGAGAAGCGCGGGACTCCTCCACCCAATACTCACAGATCGAGGCCACGCCGGCACGCCATTTGCGATAGTTTCAACACAAAGGACCGCTGCAAACATTGTTGTACGAAGGCTGCATGTTTTCAAACGCAAGGCGATGCAGAATACATCATTTCCTTGCTTGGAGGAGCAGCGCGACTCTTTTGATCTTCCAGCTGTCGGACAGAATGGCCATCCACTCCCAGCTTTGGAAACTCATGAAACACTGGTAGACTCACTGGAGTGATGGATAAATATTCATTCACGCTCGCGCAAAGCAGTCACAAAGGCGCTGTGAGGTGCTAGTGAGGTGTCAAAACTGTCTCCGCTGGATTCCAGGGAGACTCACAAAGGATGCGGCTTTTCAATTTTGCATGCTATCACAACCCTTCTTTTCCCTTCTATCCCTGGCTGAACATCAGAACGTGACGGGACGACGTGCTCTGGGCCGGTCAAATCATCATTGAGCAGTTTCCGTCGGGATGTCCAGGTTCTTTCGTCATACTGATAATATAATGTAAATATCTACTTGTTACCGGTGTCATGGTAGACAGTGTCTACTACAATTATGGAACCCCTCTATGTACAAGTATGTCATCACTTTGCTCATCGCACAGTGACCCGATTTTCAACCAATATTTAAAGGAATACATTTCGATTGTCTCTGTAAAACTCCGAGCGTCAAGTATGGAACCTTTTGATTTATTTCGAGTCATGCGCCATCAGTGAAGTGACCTAGTGGGGACTACTGTACGTGCTTACGCAACAAGGAGACTTGCTCTTTGTGTGCAGTTCTCGGGTGCAAAGACTTGGGCTCGCAATTTCAACTCCAGTCCTTCACTACGTGAACAGAAACAAGGTATCTGAGGCGGCGGCAACTGTGACCATATGCAGCCTATCACTGCAACCTTTATTAATCTGTCTGTCTGTCCGTCCCGTCCGTCCGTCCGTCCCCCCCCCCCCCCCTCTCTCTCTCTCTCTCTCTCTCTCTCTCTCTCTCTCTCTCTCTCTCTCTCTCTCTCTCTCTCTCTCTCTCTCTCTCTCTCAATATCAATCAATCAATGTCTTTACAATGAATGTCACCTTCTACGGAATGATAAACCAGCCAAAGCATTTTACTGCACTCATATTATGTGATGCATACCTCATCTCGTCCTCATCAAAGCTAAGGTTACCAAGGATTTCGTTTTACTGTCTCCTGCCAAACACTGTCAACAATACGAGGACGACGACTACAATTAAGGTCATGGTGAAGGAGAAGCTGAATCAGCATTGTGGTCAACAGAGCAATCATTTCCAAGTCCCAGGGTCTCACTGAGGGAAAGGTGGTCAGGGTGCTGATGGGTGTGTGTGTGTGTGTGTGTGTGTGTGTGTGTGTGTGTGTGTGTGTGTGAAGGGTTGAAGGTGCGATGGGCGCCGTAATGAACAGCTTTCTCTTCCTCTGCTTAAACATCCTCCTCGATGGCTTTGCAGACCGCTATCTCTGGCCTGCGTCGGTAGGCAGTGGGGTAGGGTAGCGAGGACGAGGCTGGGGGGAGATTAATGGATCGTCTCCGTCTTCGCTTCAGAAAGAGCGGCCATTTGTGGGAGTCAACTTATCTCTCGTAAATATTTATAGCATTGCACACAGATCCGAGATGAACGGGCCCTTGGAGCAGCAGAGAACCCCCACCCACCCCCACCTCCCCACCCCAGATCCCCTCTTCCTCCCAGTCGAATCGTTTGCCATCAACTGTACCTCATCGCCCTCTTCCACTAGGCCGAAAAATTGCAGAGCCAAGAGGTAGCACGATTGGACGGGCAGCCACCACGACAGTAAAAGTAGCAGATTAGCACCAGCAGCACGACGACATTAGAAGTAGCAGCAGTAGTAGTAGAATAAGCAGAGCAGAAGCAATAGCAACAGTAGAAGTAGCAGCAGTAGTAGTAGAATAAGCAGAGCAGAAGCAATAGCAACAGTAGAAGTAGCAGCAGTAGTAGTAGAATAAGCAGAGCAGAAGCAATAGCAACAGTAGGAGTAGCAGACTAGCAGCAGTAGCACAGTTAAGCAGAAGAAGCATCGCAGCACCACACTACCATTATATTAAAGGTAGCAGAGGAGCGGTAGCAGAGGAGCAGTAGGAGAATGAGCGGAACAACAAGAGTAGCGTAGCGGAATGAGCAGAGAAGTAGCAGTAGCAGCATTAGAAGTATAAGAGTAGCAGTAGTAGCACATATAAGCAGAAGTAGCAGAGTGGCAGTAGTAGCGCTGCGACAGCAGAGGTATCAGAGCAGCAAAAGCAGCAACAGTAGTAGAATGACCAAAGCAGCAGTAGTAGCAGCAGTAGCAGCAGCAGTCTTCAGGAAGATACCGAGGAGACCGATAGTTTAAAGAACGTTTTTTTTTCGGGGACATTCAATTGCATTTTATCTGTTAACAAAACCTATACGTATAGTACTGAACTTCACCTAACATGACAAATAGATCAGTGATGAAAAATCACAGGTGAGCCATGTTTAACATCAAAATGTCGCAATACACACGAGGAGGCTGCATGAAGAATTCAAAACAGACGCTTCAACTTGGCAATGTGCTGGTACTCGTATAACCACGATGTACCTTTGTTTTTGTTTTTTAATCACATCATCGATCATGGGGAAATGGAAGGAAAACTTCAACGAAAGGGCTTTCTTCAAGTTGATGCATTAATTCCCTCATAAGTTTGAATAATTAACGGATGAGTGAACCTGCTCAATTTGCACAGAACAAACGAGCGAGTACTGCGTAACACCTATCAATATTCATTCTTCACCCCACGTATATGGAAGCAACCTTGAAACATCTAACGGGTATCTAAAACCAAAATCAAATCATAAACACTTTTTTCTCTTTCAGACAAGTTTGAATTTGTTTTCCTCTTGATAACACATTTTGCTCGTGTACATGTAGTAAACAATCATTTTTCATGTAAGACTCAGACGATGGGAATAAACAATTCAAATATTAGAATAGTTCAGACTCTATGAAAACAAACAGGCCCTCAACACCAATTTTCTTTCCAAATACCCCTAACATCTTATACAATACAATACAATACAATACAATACAATACAATACAATACAATACTTTATTTAAGCTTCCATGATAGGACAATTGATTTGAAGTTCCATTGTAGAAATTATACAAAATACATACAGACGGAGTTTAAAAAAAATGTGACGACATGTACAGAGGACAAACAAGTTTATAACATTAAGAGGATGTGTGATTAAGTAGTATGTACACAGAGCTCTCTGAGGTAAAAATATGATGAGTGACAGTGACAAGTAAAAGTTTAGCTCCCAATTGCAGATGATGCGCACACACACACTCACACGCGCGCGCACACACATGTGAGCGCACACTCACACATACACATATTCACACACACACGCACACACACACACACACACACACACACACACACATGCACACACATTCACACACTCACACGTTACGGAGAGCACTGGGCAAATCTTTATACAGACGCACGCACGCACACGCACACACATGCGCTGACACGCACGCACGCACGCACACACACACACGCGCGCTTACACACACACACACACACACACACACACACAAGAGGTGCTATAGGTTGCGCTGTGGTTGATTCAACAGAGCAACAGCTTGAGTGAAGAAGGATCTCCTGTGTTTGCCAGTCTTGGTGCTGACAGACTGGAGTCGTTTGCCGGACGGAAGAGCTTTGAATTGGCAGTTGAGAGGATGAGTGAGTTCGCTTATGATGCGCCTGGCCTTACTAAGTGTTCTGTCAGCACAGAGTTTGTCTAAGCTGAGGAGCTCTGATCCAGTGATTTTACTGGCTGTGAAAATGATCTTCTGAAGCTTGTTCTCTAGAGCTTGGGACAGTGCAGGGAACCAATTCATGATCCTGTAGGAGAGAGTGCTCTCAATGGTAGCTTTGTAGAAGGATGTCAAGATAGAGCTGTTACAATTAAACGTTTTCAGCTGTCTGAGGAAGAAGAGTCTCCATTGACATTTTTGACAATCTCCAAACAAGGTTGTGACCATGAGATACTTGACTGGAGTGTCAGACCAAAATATTTGAACTGGTCTACCACTTCCACTTCCTTCCCACTCATGAGGTTGGGTGTAACAGCGCTGCTCTTCTTCCTGAAGTCCAGGACCATTTCTTTTGTCTTGGACACGTTGATGAGGGAGTGATGGTGTTGGCTTAATGACACTAATGTGGCTATCTCCTCGCAGTAGTTGCTCTCGTCGCAGTTCTCTATCAGACCAACCTGAGCCAGATCATCTGCATATTTGAAGCTCAGTGTACCAGGGGTGCTAGATGTGCAGCTATTGGTATAGATGTTACAGAGTATGGGTGAGGTGACACAGCCTAGGGGTGAGCCGGTGTTCAAAACTAATGTCGAGGATTTGTGGCCATCGACTGTCACATATTGGCGACGGTCTGCTTGGAAGTTCCTGGTCCATCGACATAGGGAGGGTGGGATATTCATTTCCTGTAATTATTTGAATATAAGTAATGGTCTGATGGTGTTGAACGACAGCAACACTATACATGTACAGATGTAAAGCCCATGCAAGTGGAGACAATACTTCACACAGGAACTTTTTTCCTAGATAAGTTTTATTTTCTTCTTCATGACAATATATTTCTCTCACACAGAAAATACTCACCTTCCCTGTGAAGCTCAGATATATAAAGAATAGCTAAGAATCAATGTAAAAATACAGGCCCTCAACACCGATTCCATTCCCAAATCCCTCTCACATTTGCAGGGCCATCTTTCCGGGACAAAGCGGGACTTCCGGGGTCAAGATACACACACTGATGCATCGTTTTTTAATTGTATGCATATCTGCAGGCGCGCGCACGTATTTTGTCTGCGAATATGCACATGTTTCTGCGAGTTGGCTTTGCCTGTGAATGAGCGGGAGTTTTGCGAGAGTCCCTGTACATTTAGGGCAAAAGACATGGTCTCATAGAAGTCGTGTATTCTGATAAACTGGGTTTTCAAGGTTTCATTCGATAGATACAAACGTAGAGAGTTGACAGTTACAAAGACAATGAATAACAACGAAATCACTCTGATGTCATGCTGAAAATAATCACTTATTGAAGCTGAACAGCTGGAGAGAAAAATCTTCCATTTTTTAAAACGGGGATAAATCGAGCATTTCTTTCATTGAACACACTCGCATGTGCAGCCACTCCAGGGAATGCAAGTTGCAATATTCGTGACAGGTCACACACGTCACTCACTGCGTACGTGCACCTTTACTCTCGGGGCGAGTATTGGAACAGAAGAGTGTTAGAAAAATAGAAAGTTTCCTCATACAAAAACACTTTCATATCCCGCGGATAATCATACCGCTCCAGAGCTGGGTGGACACGAGAAGAAAACCATGTAATTCAGGCAATGAAACCTGAAGCAGTAGTATAGGGTGGGGAGGAGAGTTTGGGGTAGGGGGTGGGGATGAATGAGGGTGGGATGGGGGCAACCCATGTAATTCAGGCAATGAAAACCTGTCGCAGTAGTATAGGGTGGGGAGGAGAGTTTGGGGTAGGGGGTGTGGATGAATGAGGGTGGGGTGGGGTGACGAAAATAAATTATGTGGGCTGAAGACATCCCTTCATTTCACATCTTTGCAGGTCCAGGCAGAGGCGGCAATAGTGCCACCATGACAAATGTCAGCCATCGAGGCCATCTCCCACAGGGGACAGCCACGCGCGTTAGCAGTTCCCTTGAGCGTCCAAATCATACAGCATTTACAACAGTGCCAAATGTCACCAGTCGTAACTTTACGACTGCCCAGGGGACTGACCAGCTCTTCCTATCGCCCTCTAAAACTCTTAATCTTTCTCTCCCTCCCTCCCTCTCTCTTTTCCTTCTCTCTCCCTCCCTCCCTCTCTCTCTCTCTCTCTCTGTCTCTCTCTCTCTCTCTCTCTCTCTCTCTCTCTCTCTCTCTCTCTCTCTCTCTCTCTCTCTCGCTCTCTCTCCCACCTCTTCCCTTCCTCCATCATATATGATTGTACATCTGGTAAACACTCGATACGTATCGGTCCCTCATTCTCAGATAAAGATCTCAATGAGCGCACGTATTTGGCATTTCAGTTCCAAAATAGAATCTGTCAATAAGAATGCGAAAACTGAACGTAATGGCAGTGATTTTCTTGCAACTACGCTCAACTGACAAATAAGCGTGGTGGCGCCTACACGCAAGTATGGCAGCAAAACGGTGTTCGGATGCGATTTGATGCTCCGTTTCTTGAGCTAATCACACAGAGGTGCAGGGTCATAAGCCGGACAAGTTTTTTTTTTCTTCAGGGATGTACCCCGACCCGTTGGAAGTGCCGAGAGCGTGCCAGTAAAGAAAAGGAAGGCCTTACTTAAGAACGCCAAGGGCCCCAATTACTGTCCATGATACATCATCATTATCTCCTGGCAGCCCAGGCCCCGCCCCATGCTGTCTGGACGTGTTGGGCAGGGAGAGGGCGAGGCAAAGAACACACGAGCAGACGCGCAGTCTGCAGGAAGCCCTCCATTTGGCGCCTCGTCCTTGCTTCCTTCAGGCAAGGTGAACCCAAGTCAAGGTGAGGGTGTGTTAGTCTTTCTTCTAGGGTCACCAAGGCCAAGGTCGCCTTGAGGCGTTTCTCAGGCCATCCAAGCCGTATGCTGGGTACCAACTTCGTCCTCACTCTACTCCATTCAGTACCAAATTCATCCTCACGCTATTCAGTACCACATTCGTCCTCACTCTACTCCATTCAGTACCAAATTCATCCTCACTCTACTCCATTCAGTACCAAATTCATCCTCACTCTACTCCATTCAGTACCAAATTCATCCTCACTCCATTCAGTACCAAATTCATCCTCACTCCATTCAGTACCAAATTCATCCTCACTCTATTCAGTACCATATTCGTCCTCCTTCTACTCCATACAGTACCAAATATGTCCTCATTTTTTCCATTCAGTACCACATCCGTCCTCATTCTACTCCATTCAGTACCAAATCCGTACTCACTCTACTCCATTCAGTACCAAATCGGCCTCACTCTATTCCATTCAGTACCACATCCGTCCTCATTCTGCTCCATTCAGTATCACATTTCACCCCACGTTCACACGCACTTCTGCCCATCTCGTCCTTTCTGCTGTTCAGACAGACCAGCGAATCAGTAAAGTATTGCCACGGCCAGGCCCCGTAAGTAAAAATTAGCACTAGAGGTTTATCGCAGCATCTGCGGCAGAGACTGCTGGCGTGCGTTCATCTGGTCTTTTCACACATGCTTGAAGGTGTTGCTATAAAACTGTTTTAAAAAAGAAGTACGTCCCAGTAGACTAAAAGCGATTTATCCACACAGTCAGAGCTCGCACTTTGACTTGTGAGGCCCAGTGATTAGCGTGCCCTGCCAGCATGCAAGGCACTTTGGGAGTGACCCTCGTCTGCAGCCACAGCTTGCCAAATCATCCGGCCCTGCTCTTATGCAGAGTTAGGGTGAAAGTCCCCAAAATGATTATTAACTGTACCTTCCGCATTTGACAATGAAAATGCTTCTCATTAAATGCATATTTACCTTTATCATGAGCATTGGTCTGGTGAGACCACAACGAAGATATCAGGACGATCTGACGGGAGTTAAGCAGAATGGAACAAGGAGGGTAAGGGGGGAGGGGGAGGGGGGGGGGGGAGGGAGAGCGGCGGAGAGGCATAATATCAGATAAAGTGTACGTGGATGTGCGAGCGAAATATGAGACAAAAGTTCAGCAACGACCATGGTAGCGCTTATTATGAGAACAACGACGTTAGATAAACCGTCAACGCCTGAAGTAGATAAGAAGTGCATCCGCAACAGTAACATGCATGTCACGCCACGCCTACGACACTTCTGAGGAGGATGACACTTTAAGTTGTTCCTTGCAGAAAAATATGCTGCGACAATTAGCAAAAACCCAAGACCTCATCATGCAGCTTCTGAACTTGCCTTCGCAATTTTTTGGTAACCAGAGGACAAGTTCCAGGATGTTTTGCAGTCTCACCAAAGTATGATCGATTTTTCCGCAATCGCAGCCTCGTGAGCCTCGCTGGAAGCTGGCTGTTAAAGGTACTCATGACCTCTGCACCACGCCAAACAAACCTTATTTGGGTGACATTAATGATGTCAGATTAAAGATTATATATGAGGATTAAAAAACAACAAGCTTTTGCTTAGCTTTTCAAGTATTCGGCTTTACTTGCCTTCTTCAGGAGTATATGTACACTGAAGGAGTTAACTGCTCACCAAATCACTACACATATATACATATACACAAGAGCACTCTGAGTGCAAACCTCCGCCAAGGAAGGATATATTTCTCTTCCGTGGCCTGTATCATTCAGGCAGGATATTCCACTAGCCAGGCTTGACGCTACGAAGTTTAGTTCATTCTAGCGCCTGCTAGCGGTCCCTGAGTGTGGAACGCATACGCCGGCTGAATGAATAGTTTGACGTCATCAACTTCGTGATGCGCGATAAAATTTCTCTTTATGGTTGGTTGTAATTCCCAAAGAAGATAACAAATAAACTCTAAAATGTAACAGACTGTGTCTTGGGTGAAGCCCTTACCTTGTACCAACTTTCATTAGAATCAGTTTTGAACTTTTTGAGTTTTTTGTTGATTAACGGAGTAACAAACGAACTAACGAAGTAACCGAGGGAAAATCATAAACTCCTATGCGGAGGTAAAATAAAAAAGTATGTCTGTTTCTGTATCTTCAAATGGCTTCAGAACGGGAAAACCTACAAAGAATCTGAGCATAGATTTGGAATCAGCTGGTCTCAGAGACGGTTTTGGGCTATTCTGATTATTAATTTCTTTGATTTTGTTTATCCTTTGTGTAATGCTACGAAACCAGCCGCGTCTATCTTGCCATTCACGGAGCGATCAGATTTACATCCCTTAGATTATTAATTGAGTGATACATAATTTGCTACATTTTGACTAAAGGCTTCAGAACAGGAAAAGCTACACAGAATCAAATCACACATTTGAAATCAGCGCGTCTCAGAGAATCCTGGCTATTCTAACGAATGTTTACTTTTCTTTTACAAACAAAACTATTTCAAGAGCAATCAGAATATTATTTTAATTGGTGTCATCTTTCTGTGACGTCATCTCAGACCTGCAACTTGAGCCATGGAAGGGGGAAGAGGGTTTTTCGTGATGATACAATGACCGGGGGAGGGGGGGGGGGGGGGGGGCGAGAAACGGCGCAGGAAAGGAGGTTGGGGGGTGGGGGGCGGATGGGGGGTGGGGGTGGATGGAGAGGTAAACATTGATTAAAGGAAGAGAGAGGTTTAGGATTGGAACCAGGAGGACAGGGGAGTGGGGTGGAGGGGGGGGAAAGCTGGGTTTCAAAGGGCTGGTCTGAGACCCTGACAAAGGGTGTAAGTCGCTATAAAAAACCACACCTTTACCTTTTTTGGTCCAGGTGTGTGTGTGTGGGGGGGGGGGGGGGGGGGGGAGGAGAGGAGGGGTAGGTCAGATGTTGAGGTGCAGATAAGATGCGAATTTACTGATTTAGTCCCGACTAGATTACATCAGAGTCAAAGACCGGATACCTCTGCCGGTCAGTCATATAGTTACTAGTTGCTGCTTAAAACAAAATTGTCTCACATGATTTGAGTGAAAGGAAGCCTCCCTGAGAGACGCTTTTGGCAAGCAGTGCGCCAGGTTACTCATAGAACCTAACAACCATTAAAATAACATAAAAATTAATGCAGATTTTCTTTAAAAACTATCGAAATCTGGTCAACAAGCCTCTTTTTTCTTTTCGGGGAGAAGGTGGAAGGAGTGTCGTGGTGGTGGTGGATGTAGTGGTCTTGTTTCGGCAATGATTGGGGCTTTAATATCCATATATGACGTCACAGCTATTGGTAGAAAAACGTAAGCCGTGAAAATAAACCTCAACTAAGTTGCCCTAGAAATGAAAGCACCTTAGATCAGGTGCAGAAACCATAGCGATGTGGCTGTAATTGGAGATTTGCACAGGATGGGCCCAGCCCGTCAAGCGTGAGCGATGGAAATGCCCCTAAAAAACGGACTGGCTATGAGCTACCGCAACATCCCTCACAGAACTTCGTTTGCAAGTACAACGCTTGTGATGTGCTTGAAAGGAACAGTAACACCCGTAACAAGACTCTCTCTCTCTCTCTCTCTCTCTCTCTCTCTCTCTCTCTCCCCCCCCCCCCCCCCCCCTCCCTCCCTCCCTCCCTCCCTGCCCCTCTCCTCTCTCCCCCCCCCCCCCTCCCACCCCCCCCCCCACCCCCCTCTCTCTCTCTCTCTCTCTTTCTCTCTCTCTCTCTCTCCTCTCTCTCTCTCTCTCTCTCTCTCTCTCTCTCTCTCTCTCTCTCTCTCTCTCTCCCTGCCTGCCTCTCTCTCTCCCTGCCTGCCTCTCTCTCTCTCCCTGCCTGCCCTCTCTCTCTCTCTCCCTGCCTGCCTCTCTCTCTCTCTCTCGCGCGCGCGCGCACCTAAACCACGCCGGCGGTTTTTCCCCCTACTTTCAGACGAACAAAAATAGCTTTTCGCTACATTGGCAATCCAGATTCCTGTAATCCCGACTTTACCAAAACATATCTGACTCGCATTCGATTAATCCGGATGAGCTCAAACGACCTACAGAACTGACATAAACAATCACGGATAAAATCCGCCACTTTAGTAAGGAGTGGAGCTGCATTTTTGTAAAGTTCACATCGGCTGTAAAAACAAACATAGAGACTTAAGGGAAAAAGCTCGGAGATAGGGTTACATATAAAGTCTACATTCCGCCATTGGTAACCCGAGAGGCACACCGCCAGCTTGGCAAATGGAACGCAAATATTTCGAAGTTTGAACATCCAGTTGCAGGCAAAGTTTAACCGCTGCTAAAAAAAATATCAGAACACACTTTAACTAATCAACAGTATGTCCACTGTGGTATTGAAAAGACAGATGAATAGGTCCAACAGACGCCATGAAGAAGTGTTCACTATCTCGTGCATTGCGCCACGGAGGCAAGCAGCACGTTCCTGCCATGCTTCACGTGTCACGTGCTTGAAAAATATACAGTAAAGGATCGTGACCAATCAAAATGAGTCGCAGTTCGTATAGTGTTTTTGGTGTTTGAATTTATAATGGGAGCAAATGGCTCATGACTGGCACAGAAGCCAGCTTTGAGCAGAGGTGTAACTCGAAGTAAACACGAACAACTTGGCAGACCTGAATAGATTCAGTGAAGTTTTTTTTCCCCGCATTAAGGGAATTTTTTTTTATTCTTTATTTAGCACAATATCTTACAACACGTGAAGAGGAAAAAAAAGAAGCTTAAGACCCGCACATACACACACATACACACATACAATGGGAAAAAAAAAAAAAAAACCACTCCCCCATCTCCCCACACACCCTTCATCTTGCCCCTCCCCCATCCCACTGCCCCC
>JAWQFJ010035155.1:152500-155723 GCA_034096865.1 Theodoxus fluviatilis | reverse complement strand
GAACCCGCAGCCTCTCGAGAAAAGAGGAGGAAAAAACGCACACACACACAAACACAAAAAACCAGGTCGGGTTCGAACCCACAACCCCTCGAAAAAAGAGAGAAAAAAAAGTTTCAGCGCAGAATCGAACCTGGTCATGCATGACCAAGAGCCCAATGCTCTACCAACTGTGCCATTGAAAACTTGTATGTATGTGAAGCATTTATAACGACCTTTTCATAAACCCCCGTGGTTCGTATTTTGCACTGTAAATTGTAGAAAAATGGATGATAGCATGAACTGTTTGGTATTTCATACGGATCTAACCCATCAACGTCAATATTCTTCTCGTAGTATCGCATTTTGGCGTCTGCTGGTAGAGGTTCAACATATATCGAAGCGTTTTGCTGAAGTAGGAAAGATAACTCTGTTTGACTCGATGTCATTACGCTGAAATGGTCGTTGTCCCCAACATTTCCGGACAGAGTACTCGGAGTACTCTGTCTGATCGAACAGAATACTCGGTGTTTGAAATCTCTTCCTTACAGTCACGTGACATACCGATGACCATGTAATATATCGCGACATGTTCTTCACTCGGCGGTCTCGTTCTCGTTCAAATGCCGGAAATGTTGGGCGTCGATTACGGCTTTACGCCATCATGCATTTCACCATTCCGTGAAATGACAAAATAAATCACCGTCAGCCATTAAAATTGACACTAGTCGCCAGAACGCGACTGTTTCACTCGATCTGGATGAGGCTATTCCATCAATTGACTACTTGCATCATAAACAAGAAGGGCAAATCCCATACGACTCACATGCTTGACCTTGACCTTTATATGACCTTGACCTTCAGGTGACCTTCGAGGTCAAGGTCAAACAACTAAACCTACCAATGACATCATAAACTAAGAAATACTTTATACATTTTTCCTACCAAAATACATGTGACCTTGACCCAAGGTCAAGGTCATCCAAGGTCATGCAACACAAAGCTGTTAATTCAAGACATAGGAAGCACAATGGTGCTTATTGGCACTTTCTACCATGAGATAGGTCACTTTTAGTGGTTCACTACCCCATTTTGGTCACATTTCATAAGGGTCAAAGTGACCTTGACCTTGATGATATGTGACCAAATGTGTCTCATGATGAAAGTATAACATGTGCCCCACATAATTATTAAGTTTGAAACAGTTATCTTCCATAGTTCAGGGTCAAGGTCACTTCAAAATATGTATACAATCCAACTTTGAAGAGCTCCTGTGACCTTGACCTTGAAGCAAGGTCAACCAAACTGGTATCAAAAGATAGGGCTTACTTTGCCCTATATACCATATATAGGTCAGGTATCCAATCTCAAAAACGTCAGAGAAAATTGAGAAAATGTGAAAAATGACTGTTTTTTAGACAACATTTATGGCCCCTGCGACCTTGACCTTGAAGCAAGGACAAGTCACTATGGATGTTTTTTGAGGCCTTGTCATCATACACCATCATGCCACATTTGGTATTGATAGACTTAATAGTCTCTGAGAAAAATCTAACGTTAAAGTTTTCGGATGCCCGGACGCCCGGACGCCCAGACACCCAGACACCTGGACGCCCAGACGCCCGGACGCCCGGACGCCCGGACGGACGAAACGGGTGAGTACATAGACTCTTTTTTGCTTCGCATGTGAGTCGAAAATCCTTCTTTATCCTTCACCAATGTTCTCGAAATTATTCATTCTTGCATGGAATATACAAGCTCCTGAAAACTCTACTAGCAAATGACGTAAACGTTGTTGATGACGTCACACATTTCACAATTTCGCCATGCCGTCAATTGACTGTGGAGAGGCACTTTCGAATGTACGACCTTAACAACCACTTTCTGTTCAAACCTTGATTCTGAAAATTTGATACATTCAATTGGACCTAACTTCCAGTAAGTGTGCAAAATCTCAAGGAAATCCGTCCAGTAGTTTTTGAGAAATGAGCCGTTAAGTCGGGACAGACAGACAAACACACAGAAAATTCTTCTTCCTCCTTCACCAATGTTCTCTAAATTATTCATTCTCACATGGATTTTATATAGGACCCACGCTCCTGGAAACTCTACTCGCAAATGACGTCACGTTGTTGATGACGTCACACATTACGCAATTTCGCCATTCCATGAATTTCGTATTTGGGGAGGCACTCTGGAGTGTACGACCTTAACAAACCACTTTCTCATCAAAACTCGATTCTGAAAATTTGAAACATTCAATCGGACCTAGCTTCCAGTTAGTGTGCAAAATCTCAAGGAAATCCGTCCAGTAGTTTTTGAGATATAAGCCGTGGAGTCGGGACAAACACACACTCAGACAGACAGACAGACAGATAAAAACCGCTGGCGCTGAACCTCCAGGTTTTGGAGAAAAAAAGATCGGGTTCGAACCCGCAGCCTCCGAGAAAAGAGGAGGAAAAAACGCACACACACACAAACACAAAAAACCAGGTCGGGTTCGAACCCACAACCCCTCGAAAAAAGAGAAAGAAAAAAAAGTTTCAGCACAGAATCAAACCTGGTCATGCATGACCAAGAGTCCAATGCTCTACCAACTGTGCCATTGAAAACTTGTATCTGTGTGAAGCATTTATAACGACCTTGTCATAAACCCCCGTGGTTTGTATTTTGCACTGTAAATTGTAGAAAAATGGATGATAGCATAAACTGTTTGGTATTTCATACGGATCTAACCCATCAACGTCAATATTCTTCTCGTAGTATCGCATTTTGGCGTCTGCTGGTAGAGGTTCAACATATATCGAAGCGTTTTGCTGAAGTAGGAAAGATAACTCTGTTTGACTCGATGTCATTACGCTGAAATGGTCATTGTCCCCAACATTTCCGGGTCAGGGATTGATTAAATCATCATATTTTTGTGACACTGAGACCAGACCCTCAAAACAATTAGCACTAGGCCTTGAATCAAATCGTCGTACGAGATCTTACATTGACTGCAAATGTACAACAGTGCCGCGTGATTGTGTTGACATTCAGTTAGTTCGCTGGGTGATTCCAGGCTTTTAACCAGCGAAGGCAACGATCTAGATGATACATATACTTTACCGGTTTCACAAATGGAATGAATTTGACGTCAACACAGCGTAGTATCGCTTTTTTGCGTCTGCTGGTAGACGTTCATAATACAAAGAAGCCAAATGTTGTTTTGTGAACGTAGGAAAAGAGTTTGACTCGATTAGGCTCT
>JAWQFJ010035155.1:140000-147500 GCA_034096865.1 Theodoxus fluviatilis | reverse complement strand
GTGTGTGGTGTAGGGTGTGGGGTGTGGGGTGTAGGGTGTGTGGTGTGGGGTGTGTGGTGTAGGGTGTGGGGTGTGTGGTGTGGGGTGTGTGGTGTGTGGTGTGTGGTGTGGGGTGTGGGGTGTGTGGTGTGGGGTGTGTGGTGTGTGCTGTGGGGTGTGGGGTGTAGGGTGTGTGGTGTGGGGTGTGGGGTGTAGGGTGTGGGGTGTGGGGTGTGTGGTGTGTGGTGTGGGGTGTGTGGTGTGGGGTGTAGGGTGTGGGGTGTAGGGTGTGGGGTGTGGGGGGTGTGGTGTGGGTTGTGTGGTGTGGGGTGTGTGGTGTGGGGTGTGGGGTGTGTGGTGTGGGGTGTAGGGTGTGGGGTGTGGGGTGTGGGGTGTGGGGTGTGGGGTGTGTGGTGTGTGGTGTGTGGTGTGGGGTGTGTGGTGTGTGGTGTGTGGTGTGGGGTGTGTGGTGTGGGGTGTGTGGTGTGTGGTGTGTGGTGTGGGGTGTGTGGTGTAGGGTGTGTGGTGTGTGGTGTGTGGTGTGTGGTGTGTGGTGTGGTGTGTGGTGTGTGGTGTAGGGTGTGGGGTGTGGGGTGTGGGGTGTGTGGTGTGGGGTGTAGGGTGTGTGGTGTAGGGTGTGGGGTGTGGGGTGTGTGGTGTGGGGTGTAGGGTGTGTGGTGTGGGGTGTGTGGTGGGGTGTGGGGTGTGTGGTGTGTGGTGTGTGGTGTGGGGTGTGTGGTGTAGGGTGTGGGGTGTGTGGTGTGTGGTGTGGGGTGTGTGGTGTAGGGTGTGGGTGTAGGGTGTAGGGTGTGTGGTGTGTGGTGTGTGGTGTGGGGTGTGTGGTGTGTGGTGTGGGGTGTAGGGTGTAGGGTGTGTGGTGTGGGGTGTGGTGTGGGGTGTGGGGTGTGGGGTGTGTGGTGTGGGGTGTGTGGTGTGTGGTGTGGGGTGTGGGGTGTAGGGTGTGTGGTGTGGGTGTGTGGTGTGGGGTGTAGGGTGTGTGGTGTGGGGTGTTTGGTGTGTGGTGTGGGGTGTGTGGTGTGGGGTGTGTGGTGTGTGGTGTGTGGTGTGGGGTGTGGGGTGTGGTGTGGGGTGTGTGGTGTGTGCTGTGGGGTGTGGGGTGTAGGGTGTGTGGTGTGGGGTGTGTGGTGTGGGGTGTGGGGTGTGTGGTGTGTGGTGTGGGGTGTGTGGTGTGTGGTGTGGGGTGTGGGGTGTAGGGTGTGTGGTGTGGGGTGTGTGGTGTGGGGTGTGGGGTGTGGGGTGTGGGGTGTGTGGTGTGTGGTGTGGGGTGTGGGGTGTGGGGTGTGGGGTGTGTGGTGTGGGGTGTGTGGTATGTGGTGTGGGGTGTAGGGTGTGTGGTGTGGGTGTGTGGTGTGGGGTGTAGGGTGTGTGGTGTGGGGTGTGTGGTGTAGGGTGTGGGGTGTGGGGTGTAGGGTGTGTGGTGTGGGGTGTAGGGTGTGGGGTGTGTGGTGTAGGGTGTGGGGTGTGTGGTGTAGGGTGTGTGGTGTGGGGTGTAGGGTGTGTGGTGTGGGGTGTGTGGTGTAGGGTGTGGGGTGTGGGGTGTAGGGTGTGTGGTGTGGGGTGTGTGGTGTAGGGTGTGGGGTGTGTGGTGTGGGGTGTGTGGTGTGTGGTGTGTGGTGTGGGGTGTGGGGTGTGTGGTGTGGGGTGTGTGGTGTGTGCTGTGGGGTGTGGGGTGTAGGGTGTGTGGTGTGGGGTGTGTGGTGTGGGGTGTGGGGTGTAGGGTGTGGGGTGTGGGGTGTGTGGTGTGTGGTGTGGGGTGTGTGGTGTGGGGTGTAGGGTGTGGGGTGTAGGGTGTGGGGTGTGGGGTGTGTGGTGTGGGTTGTGTGGTGTGGGGTGTGTGGTGTGGGGTGTGGGGTGTGTGGTGTGGGGTGTGGGGTGTGGGGTGTGGGGTGTGGGGTGTGGGGTGTGGGGTGTGGGGTGTGTGGTGTGTGGTGTGTGGTGTGGGGGTGTGTGTGGTGTGTGGTGTGTGGTGTGGGGTGTGTGGTGTGGGGTGTGTGGTGTGTGGTGTGTGGTGTGGGGTGTGTGGTGTGGGTGTGTGGTGTGTGGTGTGTGGTGTGTGGTGTGTGGTGTGGTGTGTGGTGTGTGGTGTGTGGTGTGGGGTGTGGGGTGTGGGGTGTGTGGTGTGGGGTGTAGGGTGTGTGGTGTAGGGTGTGGGGTGTGGGGTGTGGGGTGTGTGGTGTGGGGTGTAGGGTGTGTGGTGTGGGGTGTGTGGTGGGGTGTGGGGTGTGTGGTGTGTGGTGTGTGGTGTGGGGTGTGTGGTGTAGGGTGTGGGGTGTGTGGTGTGTGGTGTGGGGTGTGTGGTGTAGGGTGTGGGGTGTAGGGTGTAGGGTGTGTGGTGTGTGGTGTGTGGTGTGGGGTGTGTGGTGTGTGGTGTGGGGTGTAGGGTGTAGGGTGTGTGGTGTGGGGTGTGGTGTGGGGTGTGGGGTGTGGGGTGTGTGGTGTGGGGTGTGTGGTGTGTGGTGTGGGGTGTGGGGTGTAGGGTGTGTGGTGTGGGTGTGTGGGTGGGGTGTAGGGTGTGTGGTGTGGGGTGTTTGGTGTGTGGTGTGGGGTGTGTGGTGTGGGGTGTGTGGTGTGTGGTGTGTGGTGTGGGGTGTGGGGTGTGGTGTGGGGTGTGTGGTGTGTGCTGTGGGGTGTGGGGTGTAGGGTGTGTGGTGTGGGGTGTGTGGTGTGGGGTGTGGGGTGTGTGGTGTGTGGTGTGGGGTGTGGGGTGTGGGGTGTGTGGTGAGGGGTGTGTGGTGTGTGGTGTGGGGTGTGGGGTGTAGGGTGTGTGGTGTGGGTGTGTGGTGTGGGGTGTAGGGTGTGTGGTGTGGGGTGTGTGGTGTGTGGTGTGGGGTGTGGGGTGTAGGGTGTGTGGTGTGGGTGTGTGGTGTGGGGTGTAGGGTGTGTGGTGTGTGGTGTGTGGTGTGGGGTGTGTGGTGTGGGGTGTGGGGTGTGGGGTGTGTGGTGTGTGGGTGTGGGTGTGGGGTGTGGGGTGTGGGGTGTGGGGTGTGGGGTGTGGGGTGTGTGGTGTGTGGTGTGGGGTGTGGTGTGTGGTGTGTGGTGTGGGGTGTGTGGTGTGTGGTGTGGTGTGTGGTGTGTGGTGTGTGGTGTGGGGTGTGTGGTGTAGGGTGTGTGGTGTGTGGTGTGTGGTGTGTGGTGTGGTGTGTGGTGTGTGGTGTAGGGTGTGGGGTGTGGGGTGTGTGGTGTGGGGTGTAGGGTGTGTGGTGTAGGGTGTGGGGTGTGGGGTGTTGGGTGTGTGGTGTGGGGTGTAGGGTGTGTGGTGTGGGGTGTGTGGTGTTGTGTGGGGTGTGTGGTGTGTGGTGTGTGGTGTGTGGTGTGTGGTATAGGGTGTGGGGTGTGTGGTGTGGGGTGTGTGGTGTGGGGTGTGGGGTGTGGGGTGTAGGGTGTAGGGTGTGTGGTGTGTGGTGTGTGGTGTGGGGTGTGTGGTGTGTGGTGTGGGGTGTAGGGTGTAGGGTGTGTGGTGTGGGGTGTGGGGTGTGGTGTGGGGTGTGGGGTGTGGGGTGTGTGGTGTGGGGTGTGGGGTGTGTGGTGTGTGGTGTGGGGTGTGGGGTGTAGGGTGTGTGGTGTGGGGTGTGGGGTGTAGGGTGTGTGGTGTGGGGTGTGTGGTGTGGGGTGTGTGGTGTGTGGTGTGTGGTGTGTGGTGTGGGGTGTGTGGTGTGTGGTGTGTGGTGTGGGGTGTGTGGTCTGTGGTGTGGGGTGTGTGGTGTGTGGTGTGTGGTGTGGGGTGTGTGGTGTAGGGTGTGGGGTGTGGGGTGTAAGGAAAGAAGTAGAGAAGGACATCGGACGACGGTGAAGCTCGGGTCAAGGCTACGGCTGTCAGCGAAGGCGGGTTTTCCTGACCCTGATATGCAATCCAAAGCAATGCAAAGTAATCCAAAGTAATCCAAAGTAATCCAACGCAATCCAAGGTAATCCAAAGCAAAGCAATCCAAAGTAATCCAAAGTAATCCAAAGTAATCCAACGCAATCCAAGGTAATCAAAAGCAAAGCACTCCAAAGTAATCCAAAGTAATCCAAAGTAATCCAACGCAATCCAAGGTAATCCAAAGCAAAGCAATCCAAAGTAATCCAAAGCAATCTAAAGCAATCCGAAACAATCCAAAGTAATCTAAAGTAATCCAAAGCAAAGCAATCCAAAGAAATCTAAAACAATTCAAAGCAATCCAACATAATCCAAAGCAATCCAAAGTATTCCAAAGCAATCCAAAGTAACCCAAAGCAATCCGAAGTAATACAAAGCAATCCAAAGCAATCTAAAGCAATTCAAAGCAATCCAAAATAATCCAAAGCAATCCAAAGTAATGCAAAGCAATCCAAAGTAATCCAAAACAATCCGAAGTAATACAAAGCAATCCAAAGCAATCTAAAGCAATTCAAAGCAATCCAAAACAATCCAAAGCAATCCAAAGTAATGCAAAGCAATCCAAAGCAATCTAAAGCAATTCAAAGCAATCCAAAGTAATCCAAAGCAATCCAAAGTAATCCAAAGCAATCTGAAGTAATTCATAGCAATTCAAAGTAATCCAAAGCAATCTAAAGCAAATCCAAAGCAAATCCAAAACAAATCCAAAATAATCCAAAGCAATCCAAAGTAATCCAAAGCAATCGAAAGCAATTCAAAGCAAATCCAAAGCAATCCAAAGTAATCCAAAGCAATCCAAAGCAATTCAAAGCAAACCCGAAGCAATTCATAGTAATCCAAAGCAATCCAAAGTAATCCAAAGAAATCCAAAGCAATTCAAAGCGAACCCAAAGCAATTCATAGTAATCCAAAGCAATCCAAAGTAATCCAAAGCAATCCAAAGAAATCCAGAAGGTGTTTCCTGTATTACTTTTAAGTGATCGCTGTAATCTTACAGAAGTTGGTATCAACATTGGGACGAAAAAGCAGACAGTTTCAGGTTTTGGTAACGGATTCACTACAACATGAACTGACTAATTGGACGTTCCATATGATTACAGCGATCACTTATAGGAAGGCCAGAAATGCCTTTTGGATTGCTTTGGATTGCTTTGGATTGCTTTGGATAGCTTTGGATAGCTTTGGATTGCTTTAGATAGCTTTGGATTACTTTGGATTGCTTTGGATTGCTTTGGATTGCTTTGAATTGCTTTGGATTGCTTTGGATTACTTTGGAGTGCTTTGGATTGCTTTGGATTGCTTTGGATTACTTTGGATTGCATAAGATTGCTTTTGATTCCTTTGAATTGCTTTCTCTTGCTTTAATTGCTTTGAAACTACTTTGGATTACTTTGGATAGCATAAAATTGCTTTGGATTTCTTTGGAGTGCTTTGTATATCTTTGGATTGCTTTGAATTGCTTTGGATTGCTTTGAATTGCTCTGGATTACTTTGGATATCATTGGATGGCATATCCATAGTTCTTTGCAACCCGCCTCGTTACTCCAAAGGACACTGGTGTTTGACATCCGACGCCCAGAAACAGAGGAGACTGGTGTGTTGTCATAGAAACAGAGGAGACTGGTGTGTTGTCATAGAAACAGAGGAGACTGGTGTGTTGTCATAGAAACAAAGGAGACTGGTGTGGTGACATAGAAACAGAGGAGACTGGTGTGTTGCCATAGAAACAGAGGAGACTGGTGTGTTGTCATAGAAACAGAGGAGACTGGTGTGTTGCCATAGAAACAGAGGAGACTGGTGTGTTGCCATAGAAACAGAGGAGACTGGCGTGTTGTCATAGAAGCAGAGCAGACTGGCGTGTTGTCATAGAAACAGAGGAGACTGGTGTGTTGACATCCGACGTAGAAACAGAGGAGACCGGTGTATTGTCATAGAAACAGAGCAGACTGGCGTGTTGTCATAGAAACAGAGGAGACTGATGTGTTGTCATAGAAACAGAGGAGACTGATGTGTTGTCATAGAAACAGAGGAGACTGGCGTTTTGTCATAGAAACAGAGGAGACTGATGTATTGTCATAGAAACAGAGCAGACTGGCGTGTTGTCATAGAAACAGAGGAGACTGGTGTGTTGTCATAGAAACAGAGGAGACTGGTGTGTTGTCATAGAAACAGAGGAGACTGGTGTGTTGTCATAGAAACAGAGGAGACTGGTGTGTTGACATCCGACGTAGAAACAGAGGAGACTGGTGTGTTGACATAGAAACAGAGCAGACTGGCGTGTTGTCATAGAAACAGAGGAGACTGATGTATTGTCATAGAAACAGAGCAGACTGGCGTGTTGTCATAGAAACAGAGGAGACTGGTGTGTTGTCATAGAAACAGAGGAGACTGGTGTGTTGTCATAGAAACAGAGGAGACTGGTGTGTTGTCATAGAAACAGAGGAGACTGGTGTGTTGACATCCGACGTAGAAACAGAGGAGACTGGTGTGTTGACATAGAAACAGAGCAGACTGGCGTGTTGTCATAGAAACAGAGGAGACTGGTGTGTTGTCATAGAAACAGAGGAGACTGGTGTGTTGTCATAGAAACAGAGCAGACTGGTGTGTTGTCATAGAAACAGAGCAGACTGGCGTGTTGTCATAGAAACAGAGGAGACTGGTGTGTTGTCATAGAAACAGAGGAGACTGGTGTGTTGACATAGAAACAGAGCAGACTGGCGTGTTGTCATAGAAACAGAGGAGACTGATGTGTTGACATCCGACGTAGAAACAGAGGAGACTGATGTGTTGTCATAGAAACAGAGGAGACTGGTGTGTTGACATCCGACGTAGAAACAGAGGAGACAGGTGTGTTGACATCCGACGTAGAAACAGAGGAGACTGATGTGTTGACATCCGACGTAGAAACAGAGGAGACTGGTGTGTTGTCATAGAAACAGAGGAGACTGGTGTGTTGTCATAGAAACAGAGGAGACTGGTGTGTTGTCATAGAAACAGAGGAGACTGGTGTGTTGTCATAGAAACAGAGGAGACTGGTGTGTTGTCATAGAAACAGAGGAGACTGGTGTGTTGTCATAGAAACAGAGGAGTACTGGTGTGTTGTCATAGAAACAGAGGAGACTGGTGTGTTGTCATAGAAACAGAGGAGACTGGTGTGTTGTCATAGAAACAGAGGAGACTGGTGTGTTGTCATAGAAACAGAGGAGACTGGTGTGTTGTCATAGAAACAGAGGAGACTGGTGTGTTGTCATCCGTCGTAGAAACAGAGGACACTGGTGTTTGACATCCGACGCCCAGAAACAGAGGAGACTGGTGTGTTGTCATAGAAACAGAGGAGACTGGTGTGTTGTCATAGAAACAGAGGAGACTGGTGTGTTGACATCCGACGTAGAAACAGAGGAGACTGGTGTGTTGTCATAGAAACAGAGGAGACTGGTGTGTTGTCATAGAAACAGAGGAGACTGGTGTGTTGTCATAGAAACAGAGGAGACTGGCGTGTTGTCATAGAAACAGAGGAGACTGGTGTGTTGTCATAGAAACAGAGAAGACTGGTGTGTTGACATCCGACGTAGAAACAGAGGAGACTGGTGTGTTGTCATAGAAACAGAGGAGACAGGTGTGTTGTCATAGAAACAGAGGAG
>JAWQFJ010035155.1:100000-122500 GCA_034096865.1 Theodoxus fluviatilis | reverse complement strand
AAAGAAAGAAAGAAAGAAATAAAAGGAGAGAGAAAGAAAGGTTGGAAGGGAGACGAATTGAAGAAAGAGAGAAAGAAAACGCGGAAGGAGGAGAGACAAAGACAGAAAGAGGGGGGGGATGACAGAAATGAACGAGGAAATGATAACTATAGTTGGACAAGTCACACTGCCTTGTCAACTTTGTTTTATGCATTGTGTAGGAAACAGTTCAGTAGAAATAGCAAGGATGGTGATAAAAACAGCACACCTTTGTCCCAAACACCTTGTCTCTGTGCTTTGTACAGGAAACAGTTCAGTAGAAATAGCAAGGATGGTGATAAAAACAGCACACCTTTGTCCCAAACACCTTGTCTCTGTGCTTTGTACAGGAAACAGTTCAGTAGAAATAGCTAGGGTGGTGATAAAAACAAGAACACCTTGTCTCTGTGCTTTGTACAAGAAAAAGTTCAGTGAAGACGGCAATGATGAAATGATTAATCAATACAATAGTGTCCAAAATAGGAGAGGCCACACACATTTTCCACCTACTTGTTCTGTTTTTATGCAGGGAACTTTTTGGTGGAGAAGGCCAAGAAAAGGACTGGCCATACAAATCTACCGCCTCGTTGTTATGTTTTGTGCAGGAACAGGTTTAGTGAAGAAGTCAGGAACAAAACGACTATAAACAACTCTTTTTTCGAAACCAATGACTAACCACTCAGTCCTATCTATATGGTTTTCGCATCGTGCAGGAAACACTTCCAAGGATTAGGGAAGGATGAAATTACTATAAAATATACATGTTTTTTTTAAAGAGACTATCTGCACAGGTGTACATTTCATGCGTTGTGCAGGAAACACTCAAATTGTGATGGTAGGGATAAATTGAGCACGTGTAAACACACTTTTGTCCAAAAAAAGGACTCTCCACACAATCGCACCAATTTGTTTCATGCTTTGTGTAGGCACAAACCTCTGTGGAGAAGGCAGTGTTGATATAACTATAGAACGCATTTGTGTATTTAAAAAGTAGGACTGGCCACACAGCCGTACCATCTTGTTTCATGTTTTTGTATAGGAAACAGTAGTTGGCAGGGATTTAAACACACTTTCGTCCGTAAAAGGACTGGGTGTTTTTTGCTTTGTGCAGGCACACATCTCTATGGAGAGGGCAGTGTTGACATAACTAATAAATAATTATCTTTCTTTATTTAGAAAAAGGACTGGCCACACAGTCATACCAACTTGTTTGATTCTGTCTACAGGCACACAGCTCTGTAGAGAAGGCAGGCCTGATAGGACTGGTCAAGCTGAGACTGCTGCCCAGTGACGAGCGACTGAGTCTCCGTGGAGACACGCTCCAGGAAGCAGTGGACAGGGACAGGGAGGAGGGCCTCATTCCGTTCTTCGTATGTAGACCTCTCTCTCTCTCTCTCTGTCTCTCCTCTCTCTCTCTTTCTCTTTCTCTCTCTCTCTCTCTGTCTGTCTCTCTCTCTCTCTGTCTCTCCTCTCTCTCTCTCTCTGTCTCTGTCTCTCTGTCTCTCTCTTCTCTCTTTCTCTCTCCTCTCTCTCTCTCTTCTCTCTCCCTCTCTCTCTCTTACTCTCTCTCTCTCTCTCTCTCTCTCTCTCTCTCTCCTTTTCTCAGCCGCTATCTAATGTTGTGCGGAGACTTTAACGCACGTACGGGAAACTTAAATGTATGTGAAGACTTTTCACTGAGCGTGCGAGGGCGAGGTTTACGAGGACGAGCGGAACTCATATGATAGCGTCATTAACACTTTTGGGCGATCGCTTCTTTCCTTATGCCTTGCATTTGGTCTACACATTGTGAATGGATTAACGAGGGGCTATTCTGAGAAATTTACATTTGTCTCTGGAACTGGATCAAGTGTGATAGATTACTGTGTTGTCTCTGCAGATCTGTTGCATGTGTGTGAATCCTTGAGTGTAGGAGTGTTGTCTCTGCAGATCTGTTGCATGTGTGTGAATCCGTGAGTGTAGGAGAGGCAACTAGTTCGCCTCACTTGCCTGTGGAACTGAATTTAGCTTTTAAGGTTCGCTTGCAACAAGCGCATTTGATGTGTCAATGGACAGAATAGTATGGAATAGGAATATGGAAGGTGTCTACATCGAAAACGTATGTGCGGCTTTAAACAGAGCAAACATAAATAATGTTTTGTCGACTTGCAATGTTCATTCAATTGTGGAAGTTCTGTCGATGTGCATGACTATATCAGCTGATTTTCTTTAAAAGACTTTTAAGCAAACGTTAAGGAAGGGGTAGAGGTGGTTCGATAGAGAATGTAATGAGTTTTAGAAGATAGTTAGACAAAAACTACGTAAATTTCAGTTTACCCGCAAAAAGGATGACAGAATCCACTACATTAAAAGCAGAAATAACTATAAAGCGTTGCTAAGAGGAAAAAAAATTAAATTCAAACAGAAAATGACAGAATGTTTGTCTGATAACTTATGAAATACGGATGTGTTTTGGAAGTCATTGAAATTGTTATATTATAGAAAGCAAACAGCGTGCCCGATTACACCAGATGTTTGGGCGCAGCACTTCCAAGAAGTCTATGCAGAACCCGAAAGTAGGCGTTTGCCAGTTTACGATAGCATACGACCAACAAATGAGTTCGGCAGCGATACAGATTGCCTGAATGAACCTATTCTAGGGACGGAAATGGTTGAATCAATCAAGAAATTGGGAGAAGGAAAAGCAGGAGGAGGAGATGGAATGTTGGTGAAATGATGAACTGTTCACCTCATGTTATTGTACCCTATTTCGTGAGGTTGTTCAATGCAATTTTAGACAATGGCGACTTCCCACGACCTTGGTGTGAATCCGTTATTATTCCATTACACAAAAGGGGTGATCATACAAATCTAGACAATTACAGAGGTATCACCTTGACTAGTGCTTTTAGCAAAGTATTTCTACACATTGTATAAAATAGAATTGATCGATGGTTGGATCTCAATGAAATAATTGTAGAAGAACAGGCTGGATTTCGTAAGGGGTATTCCACCTTCGATAATATAATTGTATTACATGGCATAGCTGAAAAGTATTTGGCTCAGAAAAGGAAGTCGTAGGTCTACAGAACCAGATTGAAATCTTGAAAACGGCATCAGGTAGACTGGGTCTTGATGTAAATCTTCAGAAAACGAAAATAACGATCTTCCGTAAAGGAGGACATATTGCTGCACATGAACGTTGGCATTTAAATGGTCAAGGATTAGAAGTGGTCAATGCATACAAATATTTAGGATACTGTTTTACGACCAAGTTGAGTTCTAACGTTGCCTTGGTTGAACTGGCTTCAAGAGGAAAGGCAGCAGTGGTCCAGATTAGTAAGAATCTGAAAAAACTCAGCTATGTGGTCCCAGATTTATTCTTCAAGATATTTGAGTGTCAAGTGCAGCCCATTTTACTTTATGCATCCGAAGTCTGGGGTCGTAGCAAATGTGATGTTATCGATACTGTCCATCTGTACAGTCTTAACATGTTTTAAATGTATCTGTAAAGACCCCTAATATCATGATTTATGGGGACACTGGACGATGCCCTTTATCGGTTAACGCAACTATGCGAATAGCTAAGTATTGGCTTAAAATCCTGAAAATGGACGAAGACAGATTGCCAAAAAGAGTATACCGAATGTTCTTAAAAACAATTGAGTACGGAAACAACTGGGCATACAAGCTACGTACCATGTTAAGGGAAAACAATTTGGAATATATGTGGGAAAGTCAAGTTGTTCAGAGCGAGTCGTCTTTTCTGTGTCGCCTGAAAGATGCTTTGAATAACAGATACAGAGAGAATGGACGAATGAGCTGTACATGAGTGACAGATATGCAGTATACAGGGAGTTTAAAACGACGTTTGGAGTAGAGGCATATTTGTGTAAATTAGATGAAAAGATCTTCAGAGAGGCATTTATTAAATTTCGATTTGGCATTACTGCAATGTTCATCCATAAACACCGGTTTGATACAATGATCCAGACAATATGTCCATTGTGCCAGGAACCGGATGAAGATGAATATCATATTTTGATCAGATGCTCAGCAATAAGTTATCTGAGAAGTAAAGATGTGGTTCCGCACATTACCGAAGGTATCAATGTATTCGTGCAATTAATGGGAACAGAGGAGCTAACAAAAGTACGAGCTGTATGCACCTACCTTTATCATGTGATGAAGAGAAGAGGAGTTGCAATGTCAGAGACAAATGGAGCCAATTTGTAAATGAAGCTGGTGATGGAGATTGTACTGTATTGTTCATGTTTAATGGGCTGGAGGTCCTTTCAATAAAGTTCAGTTCAGTCCTCCTTTTCTCTCTCTCTCTCTCTCTCTCTCTCTCTCTCTCTCTCTCTCTCTCTCTCTCTCTCTCTCTCTCTCTCTCTCTCTCTCTCTCTCTAATTATATATATATATATATATATATATATGTGTGTGTGTGTGTGTGTGTGTGTGTGTGTGACGCACGCACAAACACACACACGCACGCACACACACAGAGAGAAACTCCCTGGTTGTTCAATGCTCTTTATAATTCGGATTTCTGCAAAACAACCGTTTCCAAAAGTAACACTAGTCTGGCAAAGTCTAGTTCCCCTATGTTCCTATTTGCAGGTGTGTGCGACTCTGGGGACAACTGGCGCATGCGCATTTGACAATCTGAAAGAGCTTGGGCCCATCTGTAAGTATCGCATTGGAAACGTCTATGTTGTAAAAAGGTGTGGTGTTACGTATGAACTGATCACGCTTGTCTGGGTCTCACACCGCTGCTCACTTTACTTCACGATCACTGGGTCACTAGATCAATCCTTCACTGGCACCTGACAACAAACGCAGTAACAGACAGTTGGATGCGCACAGTCAAGTACCAGCACCAACCCCACACCCTGTAGCGCATTCCAGCTCGATGCTGGCTCACGGCCGCATACAGAGGTTACTCGCAGTTCAGTGCCTCCTCGCTGCCCTCACAGGTTCCCGATTTTACTCCTGGGTGGGGAGAAACAATGCGAGATCAGCACATTGCTCGAGATATGCAACTCTGGAACCGCGCAGCTTCGAACGCCGCACCCACTGGCCGCAAGCGAATACAGGTTGAGCGCACACGACCACAGATCCCCACATCGAAGTCTAACGGTCGGTATGGATTGCAGTCATGGACAAGTCAGGGCTCTGATCCAGCAGTGAGGGGCCAGCCCGAAGTCCCTGTGGAGTGGATCCTTGAGTCGCATTATTGGGCAAGATGTATAACTCGCACTGCCTCTCCCCAACCAGAAGTAAAACAGGGTACCTGTGAGGTTTATGTTAACACACACTGCAGTGTGATTACCTCTTGTATGTGGTCCTGACCTGGCATCGGGTTGGAATATTCCGCAGGGAGTGGAGTTGGTACTGTACCTAACCCTGTACATTTGTCTGTAAGTGTATTTGTCGACAGATAGCACTAAATATTTATTTCTGACTCTAAGACCAGAGCGTAAAGTGCAAAGCAATTTGAGCCTCAGAGAAAGATGACAAATCTAAATGTATGTACAATTTATGTATCATATTATTGTATTGTAGTCATTGCATATTGTAGCATGGTGCTGTGTTGTATACACTACTACACGTGTAATTTATAGCATGCTGGATTCAGGCGACGTGTTTTGTTATCGCACCTGGATTGGTCTCAGCCTCCCAGGCTGATTAGCACGCACTGTTGGATCTGAATGATCTGACCCTGACTCGATGCTCTTCAGTAGCCTTTTTGGCTGCTTGGGGCGACCTCTGGCTGAGCTACTGGAGCAGGCCCCTGGCTGAGCTACTGGTGCAGGCCCCTGGCTGAGCTACTGGAGCAGGCCCCTGGCTGAGCTACTAGAGCAGGCCCCTGGCTGAGCTACTGGAGCAGGCCCCTGGCTGAGCTACTGGAGCAGGCCCCTGGCTGAGCTACTGGAGCAGGCCCCTGGCTGAGCTACTGGAGCAGGCCCCTGGCTGAGCTACTGGAGCAGGCCCCTGGCTGAGCTACTGGAGCAGGCCCCTGGCTGAGCTACTGGAGCAGGCCCCTGGCTGAGCTACTGGAGCAGGCCCCTGGCTGAACTACTGGAGCAGGCCCCTGGCTGAGCTACTGGAGCAGGCCCCTGGCTGAGCTACTGGAGCAGGCCCCTAGCTGAGCTACTGGAGCAGGCCCCTGGCTGAGCTACTGGAGCAGCCTTTTGTTCCGTAGACGCAGCTGCTTGAAGAAAGCGGAAACAGCGGATTTACGGGCCTATAGAACGCTTTGCATCATTCCGCTTTGTGGCAGCGACAACAAGATGGCGGACAAAATGCCGCCACCACCACTTCGTGCAATTACTTTGATGGAAATTTTCGACGACGACGACTTGACTGCAGTACTACAAGCTACAGCAGCGTCAACGTTCATATCCTTGTATGCACTGCAGCTTTTTAATCCTTGAAAAATGATCCCAGTGCACAACACTTGAACAAGTTCCTCCAATCATCGGGGTATAAGAAGAAGAAGAAGACAGCGCACGGTCACGTGACGGTGACATGCAGTGAACATTGCAAGTATTCTTCCCCAAAACATGCAAACTACGATAAAGTTCATAAGCAATTTGAACAAAAAATAAAAATGTAATCTCCCTTCACACTTTCCGCCACGTATAAGATATAATTTATCATGCGTCAGCTCACAATTGATATACTTGTCTTCACCGAAACGATAACCTCCAATAGTGGCCGCCATTTTGCTGACAGTCTTGGCATTCAATTTTTACCGCTACGCAGCGCTGCCAGCGCTTTTTCCCAGCGACGCGCAGCAGAGGGTTTCACAGAAGCAGCGCTGACAGCTGCTTACAGCGGCTGAGCTTACGGAACACGCTGCAGGCCTCTGGCTGAGCTACTGGAGCAGGCGCCGGAAGCCCAGCAGCCAGGGGTTCCAGCTGATGAGGGGACATCGAGCGGGTCCGGCTGTTTGGTACAGGTGGATTGTATTGTGTTTATTGTAATGCCACCCTCAAGGAGACCAGACAGAGCCGACTCGCCATTGCCGAGGAGAGAAGAAGCGCTGCAGATCAGGACACCTGCAGAGCTGCCTTCCAGTGTCCCCTCTGTCCCCGTCAGTGTGGCTCGCGTGTCCGCCTGGCGAGTCACATCAACACATATTCGGAGGAGAGACTGCACTGCGCAGCTTGCTATTGTCGCTTGCGACAGGCAACCACCATTGCATTGTGCTGCAATGTAATGCACTGTACTGTATTGCATTGCATTGTGCTGCAATGTATTGCACTGTATTGTATTGCATTGCATTATGCTGCAATGCATTGCACTGTATTGTATTGCATTGCATTGTGCTGCAATGCATTGCACTGTACTGTATTGCATTGCATTGTGCTGCAATTTATCGCACTGTGCTGTATTGCATCGCATTGTGCTGCAATGTATTGCACTGTACTGTATTGCATCGCATTGTGCTGCAATGTATTGCACTGTACTGTATTGCATTGCATTGTGCTGCAATTTATCGCACTGTGCTGTATTGCATTGCATTGTGCTGCAATTTATCGCACTGTGCTGTATTGCATCGCATTGTGCTGCAATGTATTGCACTGTGCTGTATTGCATCGCATTGTGCTGCAATTTATCGCACTGTGCTGTATTGCATCGCATTGTGCTGCAATTTATCGCACTGTGCTGTATTGCATTGCATTGTGCTGCAATTTATCGCACTGTGCTGTATTGCATCGCATTGTGCTGCAATTTATCGCACTGTGCTGTATTGCATTGCATTGTGCTGCAATTTATCGCACTGTGCTGTATTGCATCGCATTGTGCTGCAATGTATTGCACTGTGCTGTATTGCATCGCATTGTGCTGCAATTTATCGCACTGTGCTGTATTGCATCGCATTGTGCTGCAATTTATCGCACTGTACTGTATTGCATTGCACTACGTTGCATTGCATTGTGCTGCAAAGTATTGCTTTGTACTGAATTATATTGTACTGTATTGCATTGCATTGTGCTGCAATGTATTGCTTTGTACTGAATTATATTGTACTGTATTGCATTGCATTGTACTGTACTGTATTGCATTGCATTGTGCTGCAATGTATTGTACTGTGCTGTATTGCATTGCATTGTGCTGCAATGTATTGCACTGTACTGTATTACATTGCATTGTGCTGCAATGCATTGCACTGTACTGTATTGCATTGCATTGTGCTGCAATTTATCGCACTGTGCTGTATTGCATCGCATTGTGCTGCAATTTATCGCACTGTACTGTATTGCATTGCACTGTATTGCATTGCATTGTGCTGCAAAGTATTGCTTTGTACTGAATTATATTGTACTGTATTGCATTGCATTGTACTGTACTGTATTGCATTGCATTGTGCTACAATGTATTGTACTGTGCTGTATTGCATTGCATTGTGCTGCAATGTATTGCACTGACTGTATTACATTGCATTGTACTGTACTGTAATGCACTGTAATGTATTGCATTGCATTGTGCTGCAATGTATTGCACTGTACTGTATTGCATTGCATTGTACTGTACTGTAATGCACTGTACTGTATTGCATTGCATTGTGCTGCAATGTATTGCACTGTACTGTATTGCATTGCATTGTACTGTACTGTAATGCACTGTACTGTATTGCATTGCATTGTGCTGCAATGTAATGCACTGTACTGTACTGCATTGCATTGTGCTGCAATGTATTGCACTGTGCTGTATTGCATTGCATTGTGCTGCAATGTATTGCACTGTACTGTATTGCATTGCATTGTGCTGCAATTTATCGCACTGTGCTGTATTGCATTGCATTGTGCTGCAATTTATCGCACTGTGCTGTATTGCATCGCATTGTGCTGCAATGTATTGCACTGTGCTGTATTGCATTGCATTGTACTGTACTGTAATGCACTGTACTGTATTGCATTGCATTGTGCTGCAATGTATTGCACTGTACTGTATTGCATTGCATTGTACTGTACTGTATTGCATTGTACTGTGATGTATTGCATTGTGCTGTGGTGCTATGCATTCTACTGTCTTGTATTGCGTTGTGCTAAGTGCATTGTACTGTAGTGCATTGCTTTGTACTGAATTATATTGTACTGTGATGCATTGCACTGTGCTGTGGTGCTATGCATTGTACTGTAGTGCATTGCATTGTGATGTATTGCATTGTACTGTACTGTAGTGCATTGCACTGTATCGTACACGCTCCCTGCCCACTACACGCAGGCGAGGCGGAGGGCATGTGGATGCACATCGACGCCGCCTATGCTGGCACTGCCTTCATCTGCCCAGAGTACCGGCAGTACCTGGACGGTGTGGAGTATGCCATGTCCTTCGCCTTCAACCCCTCCAAGTGGATGATGGTCCACTTCGACTGCACCGCCATGTGGTAAGGAGAGAGAGAGAGAGGGAGAGAGAGAGAGAGAGAGAGAGAGAGAGAGAGAGAGAGAGAGAGAGAGAGAGAGAGAGAGAGAGGGAAGAGAGAGAGAGAGAGAGAGAGAGAGAGAGAGAAGAGAGACACACACACACACACATACACAAAGA
This sequence comes from Theodoxus fluviatilis, assembly GCA_034096865.1. Taxonomy (NCBI): domain Eukaryota; kingdom Metazoa; phylum Mollusca; class Gastropoda; order Cycloneritida; family Neritidae; genus Theodoxus; species Theodoxus fluviatilis. The sequence continues at coordinate 112,946 of JAWQFJ010035155.1, read as the reverse complement.
CACACAGAATCAGAGAGACATACACACAGAAACAGATACACAGACACAGAGACAGACAGACACACACACACACACACACACACACACACACACACACACACACACACAGATCCACAGAAACAGAGAGAGACGCAGAGACAGAGACAAAAAGACAGAGCTTCGGAGACAGAGACAGGGAGTCAGAGACACAGAGACGGACACACAGAAACAGAGGTAAAGAAACAAAGACACGCAAAGATATACAGAAACAGAGAGAGACACACAGAAACAGAGACAACAACAAAACAGAGACGCAGAGACGGAGACACAGAGACAGACACATAGAGACACAAACACAAAAGCGAAGACAGAGACACAGTCAGAGACAGGATGACGGAGACACACGCACACAGTCCCACAGAAACAGAGAGACTCAGAAACAGACAAAAGGACAGCGACACAGAGACGGACACACAGACAGAGGCACAGAAACAGAGACACACAAAGACAGACAGAAATAGAGACACAGGGACAGGTAAAAAGAGACAGAAACAAATAAAGACTGACAGGCTGAAGAAAACGAAACACAAATAGAAACACGAAGAGCAGCAAAAACTTGTTTGAATTGCGTCTGTGATTTCCTTCTTCAAGAGGATCCGGTCTTTACCACTTGCACTCTACGCTGAACCCTAACGCTTTAGATTCTATGCTAGGGCATTCTCACATGTGTAGTTCCTGCCTGTACTCTATGAGCACCGATACAAAAGCCACTTGTGCTGAATGGAGTTGGAACCAACTCCACAACGGGCGGTTCAATCACAGGCACAGTAGTCGTCTTCCTCAAGAAGGAAGCAAAAGCACTCAAGACCGCACTCTTCGAGAGTCTAGAGACAATGAAGAAAGGATGTGAACTTGTTGAAGAAATAGACGCTCTTCTCAGGTTCTGACAACCATGAAAAGCTTCATGCTTCAGACATAGAAATCTATGGGAACCATTGTCCGTTCTTGGGTGTGCCGTTGGGTCTCGTCAAAACCGAAATGCTCTGTCATCTTTGTGGGCATGCACTGAACCATTGTGAAAAGGCAGGCCAGTAAGTACGGAAAAAGTGTTCTACTTGTCTCAAGAGGTTGACTCACGGTCAATACATCCCTGCACAGGAGCAGTTTAAAGCATTCTGTCGTCCATCTCTCAGGTGTCACAGCAATAACATCTTCAGAACAAGAGCGCATTGTACTTAAGGCTTGAAGCCTGCTTGAAAACACATCCGTTGGTGGACTCCTACTCCCACACACAACAACTTTCAAGAGCATGATGAACAGCTTATCACTGTCACTCGGGTGACGAATGCTTCCATCGTGATATCAACATATGAAAAGAGGCATCGCAGCATAGCCATATTTGCTGAAAGGCGTGATCAGTGTTTGGTCATCGGGAAGAAGAATCGGATCTGCAGGGAACCCACACTATTGTTCGAGTGGTCTGGGCTCAAGTTATCTTCACTAGGGAGGTTACGTTTTTTGGTTAGTTCGTTCGTTGGTGTGTTAGTTCGTTTGTTATTCGGCAAAATAACTCAAACACGTTCAAAACGGATTATACTATATTTTATTGCAAGGCCAGGGTTTCACCCAAGGAACAAGGCGTTAAATGTTGGAGGTTTTCTGGTACCTCGTTTTGGAATTGCAACCATCGAGAAAGTTGTTTATTGCCCTAGGCCATAGGTCGGCGTGTGCTGCAAGCCGGCGTATGCGGTCCACACTCTGAGACCGCTAGCAGGCGCTGCAATGAACTGAATTTCGTAGCGTCAGGCCTGGCTAGCGGAACATGCTGCCTGAATTATACAGGCCATTGGGGGGGGGGGGGGGGGGGGAGGAGAGAGGGAGAGAGAGAGAGAGAGAGAGAGAGGAGAGAGAGAGAGAGAGAGAGAGAGAGAGAGAGAGAGAGAGAGAGAGAGAGAGAGAGAGAGAGGCTGATGGATGGATTCATGGACCGGCAGGACAGCGAGGCAAAGAGGCGAATGAAACAGATGAATGGAATAAATAATGAACGTACGGAGAGATAAAACACGGACAGACGGTCGGACGGATGAATGAGTGGACGGACGGATGAATGAGTGGACGGACGGATGAATGAGTGGACGGACGGATGGAAGAAGGCGAAGTTGATCGGGCGAAGAGAGGAAAGGTTGCAAGAGAAACAGCAGCTGGAAGGATTGGAATGAAGAGTTTTATAGAAAACAAAGACTCCCGCACATGAATTATTTCCAAAGGTTTCCAATCCTGTGGGACATGGAACTCTGCACGCAGCAGAGCGGAGCGGGGCAGAGCACTACCGTAATTTGACGTGGCCCTTTCCGCATCTCTGAGGATCTCCGTTATTGCGTCATCATCATGGTCCAATTCTTCTGAAACTGAAATATGAAAGATTAATATTCTTCTCACGCTTTCCCACGCCCATTTTATGATCATTTAAATGTCCAGTTCACCAGTGATTTGCCGAAAACGGTTGGTTATGAACAGCCGACAGCGCCAACAAGCGACCTATCAATTTACTGAGTGATCGTTTGGGTATTGGAAGTCCGTGATACAGAATTATCTAGCTGCTGCTGCTAGAACAAACAGTTCAATGGCGAATACGGTCAAGTAAGTTAGCCTTACGATTAATTTTCTTTGTGGTTTGGTGGAGACTACAAACGAAGAAACCGTTACATATGTTTCAGAATGAGAATAATTTACAGTTAAATATACTGGGACACCGATAAAGTCGAGAATAAAACTTTCGAGTGTGACTGCTGTAAATTTGTTTGCAGATGCCATGGCAAAAGATACATCTGTCTGATCAATTTATGTTGTGGACAGTCCATGCAGAGTATTTCACATCAGTATGGCGTTAACGTATCCGTCTGTCTTGACCGACAGTGGAAGCCCCTTGGTAGGTCAGATGGCCTGGGGACAGTGTCACTCTGGCGTGGCAGTCTCTGCCGCACGCTCCACAAACTCTGAGGACTGTGTGGAAAGTTGCAGTCTCACCCCTCTGCTGCCTTCAGCTCCTCCTGTTCCCCAAGTAACGGCTCCTCTTGATTCCATCCATTCTTATGCCCTCTTTGACAGCGCCTCTTCAACTGCTGCGACCGTTAGTCAGGCGTCCGCAGTTCTTCAACATGCCATCATGTTTAATATATATAGATCACCAGCTCCTGGCAGCCCCAAGTCCAGTAGTCTCCCCTCCTGCACGAGTGCAGAGTCAGCTCTTCAACCTCTACTGCCTATTGCAACCCGAGTGTTTGACAGGCGATTGTAGGCGAGCAAGCTTGGCGTGTGATTGTGTGCGAGGTGCAGCGCCGAGGTTTAATCCTTGGGACGGGAAAAATTAGGATTAGGCAGTCATAGTGCGTCCTCCACGAACTACGCATTGGCCATAATTCGTATCTAAATGAGGGTGCGCGCGCATCACAAGAACGTGACGAGAGCGTAAAATCATGTCAACACAAACGACGGCAACACATGCTTCGGCGTGGATGCGTTGACCTGCATTCGATGTGTAAACTGTAGGAGCTTTCACGATCTATTGATGCGTTCAACATACACCTTTGATAAATTAATGCTGTGCATGGCTTATATTTTCTTTGGATGGGTTGCTAGTATCCCGAAATAGAGCGTTTTGTGAGCGAACCGGCAACACGTCGGCCATTGAAATTTGCAAATAGTTGGCGAGTTCACCTTTTGTCGTGACCTCTACGCATGCGCATTAGTTCGTCACTTTCTTGTGATGCGCGCGCACCCTCATTTAGATACGAATTATGGCCAATGCGAAGTTCGTGGAGGACGCACTATGGCTGCCTAGTATCTTCCAATTCCCTAACGGGGGCTACCCTGTGTCATTACACAGTGCTACAAGACCCTTGCTCGCCCCGTCATGGAGTTTGCATCCCCAGTCTGGGACCCCCACCAAAAACATTTGGTCACCATATTGGAGATGGTGCAGCGTCGTTCTGCCAGGCGCATCCTGCATGACTTCAGCCACACATCCAGCGCTTCTGAGATGGTGACGAAGCTCAAGCTGGAGACGCTCGAGGAGAGGAGAACCGCGGACAGGGTTAGCATGATGTACAGGGTCATGCATGGCCTTGTGGACGTGGCCATCCCGCCTGGACTTCTCCGGCCCACCGCCCGCTCCACAAGAGGCCACTACCTCAAGCTGCAGGGTCCGCACGCCAGAACTGACACATATATGTACTCATTTTTCCCGACGGGTATCAGACTCTGGAACTCCCTGGACGCTGACTCTGTCACAGCGCCCTCCCTGCCAGACTTCAGATTGTCTCTGAAGAACTGGCTTGCCCGACCCCGCTAAACCCTGCCCGGGCGCACCAAAATTGTGGAACAATTTCCTCGAGTCATCGGGGTATCCATAGTACTATGAAGAAGAAGAAGAAGGAACCCTGTGCCATTACTCTGTGTTGTAACCCTGTGTCATTACTGTGTGTTGTAACCCTGTGTCATTACTGTGTGTTGTAACCCTGTGTCATTACTGTGTGTTGTAACCCTGTGTCATTACTGTGTGTTGTAACCCTGTGTCATTACTGTGTGTTGTAACCCTGTGTCATTACTGTGTGTTGTAACCCTGTGTCATTACTATGTGTTGTAACCCTGTGTCATTACTGTGTGTTGTAACCCTGTGTCATTACTCTGTGTTGTAACCCTGTGTCATTACCATGTGTTGTAACCCTGTGTCATTACTGTGTGTTGTAACCCTGTGTCATTACTATGTGTTGTAACCCTGTGTCATTACTATGTGTTGTAACCCTGTGTCATTACTGTGTGTTGTAACCCTGTGTCATTACTGTGTGTTGTAACCCTGTGTCATTACTGTGTGTTGTAACCCTGTGTCATTACTATGTGTTGTAACCCTGTGTCATTACTGTGTGTTGTAACCCTGTGTCATTACTATGTGTTGTAACCCTGTGTCATTACTATGTGTTGTAACCCTGTGTCATTACTGTGTGTTGTAACCCTGTGTCATTACTGTGTGTTGTAACCCTGTGTCATTACTATGTGTTGTAACCCTGTGTCATTACTGTGTGTTGTAACCCTGTGTCATTACTATGTGTTGTAACCTTGTGTCATTACTGTGTGTTGTAACCTTGTGTCATTACTATGTGTTGTAACCCTGTGTCATTACTGTGTGTTGTAACCCTGTGTCATTACTGTGTGTTGTAACCCTGTGTCATTACTGTGTGTTGTAACCCTGTGTCATTACTATGTGTTGTAACCCTGTGTCATTACTGCGTGTTGCAACCCTGTGTCACTACTGTGTGTTGTAACCCTGTGTCATTACTGTGTGTTGTAACCCTGTGTGTCATTACTGTGTGTTGTAACCCTGTGTCATTACTGTGTGTTGTAACCCTGTGTCATTACTATGTGTTGTAACCCTGTGTCATTAATGTGTGTTGCAACCCTGTGTCATTACTACGTGCTGTAACCCTGTGTCATTACTGTGTGTTGCAACCCTGTGTCATTACTATGTGTTGTAACCCTGTGTGTGCGTGAATGAGTACGAATATGCATGTATAAGATTAAAATTTAGGATGCTTCTCTCCCTCTGTGAAAATGTGTGAGGGTTAGTTCAACGTCTATGACGTGCCCCCCCCCCCCCCCCCCCCCCCATAAAAAAAAATCGTCACAAAAGAAGCTTTCTCAACTATCCATCATGTTTACTACATAGGTCACAGCTGCGAATGGGGATGTCTGTGAGCCCTGAACTATTCCCTAAAGACCGCCGGTCGTCCCACATCTGTGGAAAATCCCTGTCCTCTTGTACTGCAGCTTTGAGCTTTGAGTTGGTCGGGGTCGCGGAGGCAAACAGCCTTACATGAGGCATTGTGAATGCAGCAATCCTCCACCTGGTGGCCGTGCTCCAGACAGCTCAGGCTTCTCTGGCACAACGGGAGGTGCCTGCTGAGGGGACTTACCCCCTCCAAGACCTCCGTGTTGGCAGTGCTGTCCTGCCATGAGTAGCCGAGGATGCGCCTGAGGCAGCGAATGTTAAAGTTCTACAGCTCATTCTCCTGTCTCGCATATTGATATTTTCCTACATTAGAAGACTGAAACATTTTCTTAAGAAAAACTTATTATTTTGCAAACTGTGAGCGTGAGGAACTTGTGGGTCCAAAATTTCCGCGGCGCCGAATCACTCAACAGCCAAACTGCAAAACGACGCTGGAAAAGATAAAGTGCGCACACCTTAGCTACATGACAGTATCATCAAAGATGTCTTCGTATCACATAGCTGAGCGGCGCGCAGCTATTTTAGACAAGTCAGTGCCCGGGTTCGTACAGGATTTAGTCACGGGCGTCCACTCCTTCGCCCTCTGGGTTGGAGGTAAGAATCGCCCCCCGCACCTCTCTATGTCATTCATAAAAGGCGAATATTTAGAGAATCCGAGACTTGAGTTGCTCTTACTCTAACCATCCCCGGCGATTTTTGTTTGCGTGGTCAATGGCCTCGCATAGCCTTGAAAGGCTGATGGGCTGTACAGCTCCCTTCATCCCCCCACCATTGCTTCACCACAGGACTGAAGCCAGCTGAGAACACGGCCCAGGCAAAGCCTGTTTGGTGTTCTCCGCGAGGTGCCTGTTGTAACAACCCTCTTATTCAGCCCGGACATGACAATGGCCGCCTTGGCGATGTGCTTGTCCATCTCAGCGTCAAGTGAGATATTCCCGAAGAATATCTCCGAAGACTTCAACAGGTGCAGAACACCGCAGCACGTATAGGGAAACGTCCACCTAGTCATTCTCACATAACACCCATCCTTCGAGAGCTACACTGGCTGCCTGTCCACCAACGTATTGTGTTCAAAACACTGGGTCATGTGTTCAAGTGCGTCAATGGTTTGGCCCCGCTGTATCTGGTTGAGCTCCTCAAGACGTATAAGCCTGTGAGGGATCTCAGATCTTCGGCGCAGTCATTACTCCATGTGCCACGCTACAACACCAAGAGATCTGGGGAGAGAGCATTCTCGTATGCTGGACCAAAACTCTGGAACGATATCCCAGACAGACTGAGGAAATCTCCTTCAATACAGACTTTCAAGTCACAGCTAAAAACTCTTTTATTCAAAGGGTGAACGTGTTGAGCGCCTTGAGCATGCCTTTGGGTGTGAGATTGGCGCTATATAAGAGCCAAAATACATACATACATACATACATACATACATACATACATACATACATACATACATACATTGTTGGCATCCGTCAGTCTCGTGAGACTATGGGGTGTGCGCCAGGTTTGGTCAGTCCGGGGTTGAGAGGCAGCGTACTCTGTGGCTGTAGAGCCCGATCCTTGAGCCGCATGCTCTGTTGCACTTGTCGCAAGTGAAGTCTTGGCGCGGCTCTGTGGATGCCGACGCTATCCTCTGTCGTCTGCGTTCTCTCTTCTCCTCCCACTGCTCCCGTCTCCTCCTCTCTACATGCATACATACATACACAAGTGCGAAATATCTCGGGGTCATGTTAGATCAAAACTTGTCACCAGACCCCTAAATTCGTAAAATCATCTCCTCAGGCTACATGCACCTACACCGCATTTGGAGTATCAGGGATTGTCTGACTGAAAAGACCGCAGCGGCCCTGGTGGTGGCCCTTGTGCTGTCCCATCTTGATTACTGCAACAGTCTGCTGACTGCTGCAACCCAACGGTCAATTGCAGAGACTTCAGCGTCTTCAGAATTCTGCAGCTAGGGTAGTGAAGCGACTGCCGAGGTGGGCTCGCATAACCCCTGTGCTCTGTGACCTTCATTGGCTTCCAGTTCGCCAACGGGTGGAATTTAAGACCCTCTCCATTGTGTTTAAGTGTGAATCTGGTGAAGCCCCAACCTACCTCGGAGAACTCCTTAGACCTCACAACCCCACAAGGAATCTCCGTTCCTCAAAAAGAAGACTCTTGATTGTCCCGCAAACAAGGTTACGGAGCTTCGGTGACCGCTCCTTCAGCGTTGTTGGACCGAGACTCTGGAACCAACTTCCTGAGGGTCTGAGGGCTAGTCCAACCTTGGCCGCATTTAAGACTGGCCTCAAAACTTTTTTATTTCGTCTTGTCGCGCCATGAGCATGTTTTTGTGATAATGGCGCAGTAAAAATGAAAATACATACATACATACATACATACATACATACATACATACATACATACATACATACATACATACATACATACATACATACATACATACATACATACATACATACATACATACATACATACATACATACATACATACATACATACATACATACATACATACATACATACATACATATTTGCTGGTATGCTGGAGCCCAGGTACGTGAAGCTGTTAGTTTTTCCAAGCTCCTCATTCCCGATGTGTTTTGTGAGTGGTACGACTGTGTCCTCACTCACGATGCTGGTTTTCCTGATAGATCGATACTGACTGGTTGATTAGTTCCCTGCAGGATTTGGCAAGGCATCTGTAGATGCGGCTCTGTCTGAGAAAGTAAGGCAGCATCTGTCACATCCTAGAATGTGCGCAGAACTAGAACGGAGAGTTAAAAATAGTCCTACTGTAATGAGTGTTCCGGATCACGTAACACAGTCGCGCATTGATCAGGTATTACGGTGCCGTCTTGACCTCACATTTATCTTAGCTCTGGAATTTCTGTACTCTGGAACAAAATATGTGACACCGTCTCTCTTTTTCATGGAAATGGTACACAAACAAATACATTGACGTTAATGATGATGGATAATGTACATGAAACATTTTTGGCACAGTGGGACTATTTTTAACTTCCTAATCCAGTTTGGTGTCTATTCCAGGATGTTTCAGCATCATCTGCGGACAGTAGCTCCTTTATGCTGCAGTATTAATCTACAGCAGTTAACATAATTACCCACCGTTAATTTGATTATGTGCGAAGACTGACCATTGTGATGCATGTGTGCATTGACAGGGTGAAGAACAGTGGAGCTCTGCACCGAACTTTCAACGTGGATCCGCTGTACCTCAAGCACGCCAACTCAGGTACGTACTTCTCCACGTCCGTCGTCTCCACTCCTATGTCCTGTAGGACATTGCTAACTGATAGACTCTCGGGCACCTGGGTGTGTCAGTTGGAGAGAGCTGGACAGACGCTGAAAGGCATAGGCCCTACATACCACATACCCATAGAAAGACGGATGGGCGCATTATTTTTTAGACAGACACACACACACATACACACACACGCACACATACACACATACACACATACAGGCACGCACGCACATACACGCACGCACGCAGGCACACACACACGCAAGCACACACGTAAGCGTGCACACACGTACGCACGCAAGCACGCACACTCATACATACGCAAGCAAGCAAGCACACACATACACACGCTAGCAAGCACGCACACTCATACGCAAGCAAACACGCACCCACATACACACGCAAGCACACATACACACGCTAGCAAGCACGCACACACATACGCAAGCAACCACGCACACACATACACACGCAAGCACACACACACACATACACACGCAAGCAAGCACGCACACACATACACACGCAAGCAAGCACGCACACATATACACCCGCAGGCAATCCCCCCTCCTCCCCCCACATACAAACACATTAACGGACGAATATTTAGACAGACACACACACAGACACGCATATACGGATACACTTGTACGCACGCACACACATGCATGCATACACACACACACACACACACACACACACACACACACACCCACACAAGTAAGCACACACACGAATACTCACACGCTCACACACTTACATACAAACACCTAAACACACACTTACATGCAAACACCTAAACACAAGCGCGCCGGCGCGCTAGTGCGCACAGACACACGCACACATACGCGCGAGTACACACACACACACACACACACACACACACACACACGTAAGAAAACTCACAAACGTACACACACTTACATACAAACACATACATGCACACACACACACACACACGAACACATGCACATACGCACGCACACATAGACACGCACGCACGCACAAACACACGAGTGCACGTACGCACACACGCACGCATGCACGCGAACGCACACACTCACACATACACACTTCTCTATAGGGCGATAGCTGCTAGACCATCTCAACATCAGCTGGAACCCGTGGTCATGGAGGTTTCGGGGCGTGCTCCAGTAGCTCCACAGGGGCGTGCTCCAGTAGCTCCACAGGGGCGTGCTCCAGTAGCTCCACAGGGGCGTGCTCCAACAGCTCCACCTGGGGCGTGCTCCAGTAGCTCCACTGGGGCGTGCTCCAGTAGCTCCACTGGGGCGTGCTCCAGCAGCTCCACCTGGGGCGTGCTCCAGCAGCTCCACCTGGGGCGTGCTCCAGCAGCTCCACTGGGGCGTGCTCCAGCAGCTCCACTGGGGCGTGCTCCAGTAGCTCCACTGGGGCGTGCTCCAGTAGCTCCACTGGGGCGTGCTCCAGCAGCTCCACTGGGGCGTGCTCCAGCAGCTCCACTGGGGCGTGCTCCAGCAGCTCCACTGGGGCGTGCTCCAGTAGCTCCACTGGGGCGTGCTCCAGCAGCTCCACTGGGGCGTGCTCCAGCAGCTCCACTGGGGCGTGCTCCAGTAGCTCCACTGGGGCGTGCTCCAGCAGCTCCACTGGGGCGTGCTCCAGTAGCTCCACTGGGGCGTGCTCCTGTAGCTCCACTGGGGCGTGCTCCAGTAGCTCCACTGGGGCGTGCTCCAGTAGCTCCACTGGGGCGTGCTCCTGTAGCTCCACTGGGGCGGTCCCAAGCACCGCAATGTGCCACCAGGGGGCATCGGGTACAAATGTGAATTTCTTCCTCATGCCAGACAACCTGCCTGGATGACGTCACCCTGTCTGGGCTGCTGTTTGTGCCATTCACACATATTTCATGGGACTCAGTGACGGAAATGGGGACCTATAGTTTTATAGGTCATAGCTTTGGTAACAACATGTAGAACATCGGTAAGTCGTTGTACTGTTATTCTTTCATTGTTGTCTTTCCCACGTGGGTTGGGGGTCCCCACGAGATGTGTAAGAGGCGAATAACTGGAAAATTGTGACTTGGTTTGCTCTCACTCTGACTTGTCCTGGGCCCGTATTCACAACGGCGATTTATCTTTTTAACACTCGATTTATCCCCTAAGCCCGGGTTATCTTGATCAGTTAGATAAGGTACGCTCGTCAGAGGATCCTAGGTTGCGCTTTGCTATATATACTGGTTTCCAGCCAAGGGAGAGCGGAACAGGCAGTTGGAATCGTCTGAGTTTAGAGATAAATCGAGGTTAAAACAAATCGCCGATAAATCGCCGTTGTGAATACGGGCCCTGGTGAGATTCGTGACCAATAGCAAAGGCCGATAGGCCGTAAAACGCCATCCATCCATCCATCCGTCTGTCCATTCATCCATCCATCCATCCATCCATCCATCCATCCATCCATCCATCCATCCATCCATCCATCCATCCATTCATTCATTCATTCATTCATTATTTTTCCTTTCTTTCTTTTTAATTCATTAATTCATTCATTCGTTTATTCATGCATTGTTGTTATCCACAATCTGGATGTTCACCGTAACGATTACAGTGTTTGAACGTTCAATGTGTGTGACACTATTTTTCTCTTTCTGCTGCAGGTGCTGCCATTGACTATATGGTGAGTAAAATTGGCAGAACTCAAACTGTCTGTTTAGTTTAACTCCTTGCTCGTTACGAATTGACAATGTCTACGTGATTTTAACCTTTCTGAAATAAAATCGTTTGGATTTCTCTCTCTCTTTGTGTGTCTTGTCTTGTCTGTCTCTCCTCTGTCTCTTTATCTGTTTGCTTGCTTGCTTGCTTGCTTGTGCTGTTTGCTTGTTTACTTCTCTCTCTGTCTGTCTGTCTGTCTGTCTGTCTGTCTGTCTGTCTGTCTGTCTGTCTGTCTGTCTGTCTGTCTGTCTGTCTGTCTGTCTGTCTGTCTGTCCGTCCGTCTGTCTGTCTGTCTGTGTGTCTGTCTGTGTGTCTGTCTGTGTGTCTGTCTGTCTGTGTGTCTGTCTGTCTGTCTGTGTGTCTGTCTCTGTCTGTCTGTCTGTCTGTCTGTCTGTCTGTCTGTCTGTCTGTCTGTCTGTCTGTCTGTCTGTCTGTCTGTCTGTCTGTCTGTCTGTCTGTCTGTCTCTGTGTGTCTGTGTGTCTGTCTGTCTGTGTGTCTGTCTCTGTGTGTCTGTGTGTCTGTCTGTCTGTGTGTCTGTCTCTGTCTGTCTGTCTGTCTGTCTGTCTGTCTGTCTGTCTGTCTGTCTGTCTGTCTGTCTGTCTGTCTGTCTCTCTGTCTCTGTCTCTCTCTCTCTCTCTCTCTCTCTCTCTCTGTGTGTCTGTCTGTGTGTCTGTCTGTGTGTCTGTCTGTGTGTCTGTCTGTCTGTCTGTCTGTCTGCCTGTCTGCCTGTCTGTCTGTCTCTCTCTCTCTCTCTCTCTCTCTCTCTCTCTCTCTCTCTCTCTCTCTCTCTCTCTCTCTCTCATTAATTCAAAAACGGTTTATGCCTAATCACCACCCAGCACGGCAGAAAGGAGTGCACACAACTTGACCCGTTTTGCTTCAAGCAAATGTAGAGTAAAATCCTGCATCTGAGATTTTGTTGTTGGCTTGTTTTATTTTACTTCGAATTTTAAGCCGACAATCATTTATCTTTATTGTTGTACCCTGCACACCAGTGGCACTGGCTTGATGGAGACTGTGTTTACTGCAGCACTGGCAGATTCCCCTCAGCCGTCGCTTCCGTGCCCTGAAGCTCTGGTTCGTCATCCGCTCCTTCGGGATAGAGGGGCTGCAGCGTCATATCCGAGAGGTAAACAAGCAAGCAAGCAAGCAAAAGAAAGCAAAACCAACCCAAGCAACCCAACCCAACCCAACCCAACCCAACCCAAGCCAACTCAACCCAACCCAAC